>CANUEY010626668.1:0-20479 GCA_948099555.1 Croton setiger
GATGCCTTCGGGCTTATATGATATAGAAAGACCTGGGGGTCCTATATATTCAGAGATGATCTTCGGATCTTACAGAGATGATCTTCGGATCTTACAGAGATGATCTTCGGATCTTATAGAGAGAGGTTTAGCCGATGGTTAATTCCGGTCTTCCTCATTTGCTGGATCCAGCTAGAGAACCGCCACAGGTGAAATTCCCGAGGCAACACTTGGCCGATAATCACAACTAAAGAACAGAGAAAAACATGACATATAGTATTTATTACATACAGAGATGTTTATATGATAAAGATGTTTATATGACAGAGATGTCTATATGACAGATATGTTTATATGATAGAGATGTTTATATGACAGAGATGACTTATATGATAAAGAAGGTTTTATTGATATATCTTAATTTTACTGCATTATATGATAATATTGCTTAAATGTGGTTTACATTTACTGAGTATGCGACTCACCAGATCGCAATATATGTTTTAGGTCTACAGTCCAAGTAAGAAACTAAGGCTTCACTCGTCTATGCACAGGTCGGTCCAGCAGGAATCTAGGCCTCTCTCCTCTCACAGTTCATATTGTATATGTTGCATATAGTGTGTTTATGCTTGTGTTGTAAGCATAATTTTATACAGTTTTTGACATGTAAATATGTGGTGCTATTTCATATAGCCTTTTGGGATAAATTGCTGTTTTATCCATATGTTGATATATGTAATTTATGCTATGCTTATATATGCCTATAGTGCAGAGAATGACCAGATTAACCTTAAGTAGGTTAAAGAAAAAGGATGCTTATATGGTTACATGTTTATATGTGATTGTTATATATGTTTTAAAGATTAAAACAGAGATAGCAACATGTGACGTATGTTTTTAAAAAAAATGGCATGTTTTATGACATAAAAGTATAGTAAGAGGTGTTACAGTTCCGACATCCCATGTTGTGGGCAAGCTGCACATAACCTCTTAAACCTCTCCCAATAATCATAAAGGCTCTCTCCAACTCATTGGCTAATACCACATATTTCCCTACGAGTAACAGCAGCTCTGGAAGCAGGGAAATATTTCTCCAAGAATGCACGAGCCATTTCAGGCCATGTCATGATAGAACCCAGAGGTAAATTTAGCAATCACTCCTTAGCAGCATCTTTAAGTGAGAACGGGAATGCTCTCAACTTAATCTACTCTTCGGTTACGCCTTGCGGTCTCATACTAGAACATACTCCATGGAATTCCTTCATGTGATTGTGTGGGTTTTCATTCTTCATTTCTTGGAAAGTCGGAAGTTGGTGAATAAGACCTTATTTAAGCTCGAATGGTACTTCCAACTCCGGATAAGTAATACACATAGGCTGCTGCTCTATAGGGGCAGCCTGTAGCTCTTGAACGGTGCAGTTTTCTGCCATAACTTCCTCTTGGTAAATCTTCGCTCGAATCTCTTATTGCTCGAGACTTTCTTCTTCGATATTAGTTGTGAATTCAAATAGACCAGCTGCTGGACTTTCTAGTTCAGTTGCGGAAGTTGATTCTACCCACTTCCGCTCCTTCGCTTGTCTCCTTAGTGAGCGGGCTGTTTTCTCTACTTCTGGATCAAACAATATTGGTAGATTTTCAGACCTGGTCATTCAAAGAGACAATAAACAGTAAAGTTAACTAGTCCCCGGCAACGGCACCAAAATTTGATGGGTGTCGAATCCACCAAAAATAAAACCTGCTCTTCTACAAAACAAAACTTGTAAATAGGGTGAGAATGGTCGAACCCTAGAGACTAACTTGCCGCAAATAACCAGAATCGAAATTAAAATCAAACAAAATAAAGGGGAATTAAAGATTAAAAGGAAATTAATTAATTGAAAAATTAAAACAAGCGACAGAAATTAATAATAAATTGAAACGATAGGAAACGAATTCAGTTAAGGCATACCTCGGCGCGAAGCTCGATTCGATTGATCATTGATTTTAGAATAGTTTCTTAATTCATATTACAGATAGATTATAGCCAGGAAGAACGTTGACCCAACCAATTCTACCGTAATAATAGGTTGTTAAGATACGATCTAATAATAACCCCTAATTAACTAGTAATCCTAAGTAAGACGAAAGATTTACCCATTAATAAAAACTAATAAAACCCTGCCCAGATTAATCGAAACTACAAGTATCCATTTAAATCCGATTATATTCTTTCTTAACATAACCCAAAAGGTTTTACCCAATCAGATTATATTAATTACTACTCTATCGATTAAATAATTACGGATTTGATTCAATCGAATAGCTATGGAAATTGCTATCAAATAAAATAATGAGCCCTGTTAATTCATTCAACAGAATTTTGTTAGGAGATATATTTTCCCAATAAATCACAAAAAGAATATAAATGCAACAAAAATTAAGAAATTCAATTAAGTTTATTAATCTTACAATCAAATCAAACTTCTATTTTGGTTTAAGCCTTAACTGAACAAAGGGAATTAGCCACGCATGGCTATGACAGAAAACATGATGAAGAAGAAGAAAAGATTGCGAAAATCAGCTGTCTTCAAGTAAATCCCGTAACCCTAGTTTCTGGTGGCAAAAAGTGTTTATAGAAAGACCTAAAAATGACTTAAATACCTCCCAAAAGGTAGGGTCAACTAATATAATAATAGGACCCACTAAAATTAATAGTAAATCGGCTGTTCCAGCTTTAAAACGCGCAAAATTAATCCTTGAGATGTTTTGGGCCAGCAGCCCTTTTAAAATAAATTGTCTATCCTGTTCTTCGCTTAGTCTCGCTCATTGCATTCTGAAAAATTCAACAGATTCAATACTTCAATTTTGCTCATTTTCGCTTCATTCACTCCAAATCCAACTTTTCCTAGTACAAAAATAATAAATTAATTAAAATTATAATTTTAAGCACAAATAACGCAAAATCAACACAAATATAACAATAAAAATAAGTTGGATTTGCATGTTATCAAGACTAAAAAGAGATATTAAAATACCTAAACAAGCATTTTCAAACTGGAGCTTATTTGCAAGCTCAAACTCAAGTTCGAGCTTTAATAACAACAAGATAGTTGAGCCAAGCTTGCGAGCTTTTTTTGAGCTAAGCTCGAGCTTCTACATTATCTCATGAGCCAAGCTCGAACCTTCATTTAAAGCCCGTACACGAGCTCGAACTTTTGAAAAAGTCTCACGAGTTAAGCTCGAGCCGAACAATACTTATCAGCTCGTTTGCAACCCTATATACAATCGTCTCCCTAATCAAATGATATCTAATTAACACTTAACAGTTATTTGGAATTACATTCCACCTTGATCTTGAATTCAGATTAAGTATTTAGACAAATTTGAGATTTAATTTTTAGGACGGGGCTCAATAAATTTAAAAAATCTTATTATTCCTTTTATTTTTGTTAAATTCATTTCAATTTACTATTACTTTAAACGCATATTACAACCAGCATATTATTAATTTCCAGCAATGTTATAAGATGTTTATAACTTGTTTATTTTCAGTTTTTTTTTCTTTTTTATTATTTTTGTGTTAATTTTTCTTACAAGAACAACTTTAGGTTGAAACCCGCAATGTTATAAGATGTTTATAACTTGTTTATTTTCAGTTTTTTTTTGTTGTTTTTTATTATTTTTGTTTAATTTTTTCTTTTTTGTTATTTTTGTATCAAACCCGCATTGAATATTCCTGATCTAAGCTAATTTTTCATCCTTATTTATTGTTCTCTTTTGAGTTGATTTTCTTTCGTTTTCTTGCGTATTTGTTTACTTACAATTAGATTATCTTTACCCATATCTAAAAAATTTAGTCTTTGAATCGAATTTGGTTCAAATCTAGAGTTTTATACAAAATTAGGTTTTTGCCCTTTAGGTTAATTGCAGTCATTTTTTCTAAACTAAGATTTTTACTTAATTTTCCTAAAAATATATAAATTAAGAGAGCAACTCTTCAAATTATTTTTGTGTAATACGAGTCTCTCATTTTTACTTTCTATTTTTTTTTTTTAATTTTCAAATTTGGGTTTGCATCCACATGTGTGCTACAAAGGTACTTGCCGGTCAAAATCTCTCAACTTTGGTTAAAATCTCTCAACTTTGATGTTACGTTTTAAAAAGTGGAGATACGATAACATTTTTTAAAAAGAAGAGAGAGATATATCATAGTGTTGCAATACCTGTAATGGAGGTACAAGTAATGTTATAAACGAGTCAAACCGAATATTGTCAAGTTTAAACTCAGCTCGTTTACTTTTCGAGCGGCTCATATAGTTTTTAAATGAGTTTTTATTGAACTAAGCTTTAAGTAACTCACGAGCAGCTCGTTAAATGAGAAAAAAAAAATTATGGATGGATAGTTAGATAAAAATTATTTTTTACGCATTAATTAGTCATTATGTTAATATTAATATGAAATTTCAAACTAAAACTATTGATTTAATATACATTTTAGGCAAAAATTAAATTAAATGAGCCGTTAACGACCTTGAATTTTCAGCTCGTTAACGGCTTGTTTAATTATCGAGCTGACTTATTTAATTTTTTTGAACGAGCTGAAATCGAGCCGAACTCCGAATAGCTCAAAAACGGTTTAGCTCATTTGCAACCCTAGATACAAGGATGAAAATAAGCCTTATTATTTTTGAAATAAATCTTTTTTTTTAAAAAAAAAAAACGTTTTGATTTAAAAGCAAAATGTTTTCAACCACTCATAAAACTTTTTGAAAAATTATAATAAATAGCAATTTATTATATTTAATTTTAGTAAATTTCATGAAATATTAAGTAAATATCATTTTTAATTATGGGTAAATATGTATCTTTCATCTTTATATATAAATTAATATGCATAGGATGTAAAAAGGGATCCTATCAACTTGTAATATAAATATTAACAAATGCAAAAGTTGAAATTTAGATAATATTTCAAACTATTTAAAATATTGTTAAAATAAAATTATAAAAGTATATTTGTTAAATTCTCTAATTTTTTGTTTACTAGAATTCTTGTTTGTGAGAGTAATATTTTTATTTTTCACTAAACCTAAGATATATATTTGTTACAATTTTTAGACATGATCAATTCAATGATAAGAATAAAAAATCATCACAATCCAAGAAATACAAATCTAAATTAAGAATTTATTTTTAAATTTAGGAATTAAAGATTATTTCCAATTAATGTCAAGAAGAATTTTTTGGCAATCATAATATTCTAACGTCTTATTGTAATTGTAATTTAGAAATGTAAATCCATACAATAAATTGTCAATCTTTCACAAATGGGATTAGAAATAGAAAACATTTCTCATTTGTGGGTGCAACTCCGTAATTTCTTATATTATTACTATATAATAAAACCTTAGAAAATGAAGATTTTAATTATCTTTGGTCATGGCATCTTCAGTTATTTTAACTATTATTATTCTTTTTCTAACTATTGTCGTTTATTCCATTGATGCAGCAATTTCAGTAGAATTAATTGACAGAGAGTCCTTAGATTCTCCTTTATATAATGCTAGTGAAACTCTAGTCCAACGACTAGCTAATGCTATTGCACGAACGACTATATCCACTGAAAGTATTCATACTGACTTAATTGATAATAAAGGTCAATATGATGAGATATCATATTGGAGCTCCACCATTAGAAATTTTAGGATTATTCGATGCAGGAAGTGGCATAAACTGGATCCATCGTGTTCCTTGTATAGATTGTTATCCACAAGATGCTCCCATATTGAGACCATGTCAAGCTAAATATTGCAAATTTCAAAATATGTATAGTGGTGGGTCTAAAGTTAGTGGAAAAGTTTTTTATGAAAATTTAACAATTAAAAAGATTTTCCTTTTGGTTGTGCAAATATTGCACATAATAGAAAAACCCAAGGTATTGTTGGTGCTTCACATAGGGGCTTTTCTCTTATTGTATATTTAAGCAGTAAGCACTTAGTTGAAGGGTCAAAATTTCCATTTGGCTTTGCTGCTGCGCTTGGGTTTTGTTCTAGCTTGGTGGCGGAATTATGGGGATTAATTCATGGTTTAAAGCTTGCTTTGGACAGAGGTTTTAGGCAGCTGCTGGTAGAAATGGATAGTTATGATGATTATGCACCAAGTCATTGCTTTGATTAGAAGGGATTGGTGCATTCATTACAGGGAAACGAATCAAGGTTAGCGGGATATGGTCATTCTCTTCCATCCGTTGTTCATATTCTGGAAGGGCCTCCTGCTGGGCTTTCTTTGATGCTTTTGAATGATATTAGTGGTGCTTTGGGAACAAACAATATCTTTGCAAGAAGAACACCATTAATATATCTGGGTATTATTTTGCATTGAAGGTAGTCCTAATGGAGATTTTAGATTGAATTTTTTTGGCTCCAAACATAATTATAGATTCTGGAGCTTTATTAACCATAGTCAATGAGCAGATCTTCATGCAATTGAGCTACCAACGCTAGACGTGTCACTGATCCAGGAGGAATATTCTCTATTTTTTATAATTTATCTGCACCATATCGTCCTGTTGATGTTATTTTTAATTTTAGAAATGCTGATTTTTTATATTATATTAGTAATTCTATTGCTTGCTTAACTGTCAAGCCTGATGTTCAAGGTCGAGCTTCGTATGGAATTTTTTCACAAACCAATTTTTATATGCCAAAATATTATCATTCCTATCCTATGATTGTACACAAGCAAATTAGACTTTAGTTTGTTTTTACAAATTTTGTTAAATTAAATAAATGTTTGACATCTTGTGCTTGATATGTAAAAACTATTATATAAAGGAGTTAAGTTTTATAAACCATATTTTTTATTCAAGTATTAAAAAATCAAAGCTCGAGCCATGGGTATAATTTTACTGAGTTTTCACTTGATAAAATCAAAGTTCGGTTGCTCATCATTCACAACCATGCCTAAGAAGCAAAAAGAAAAGAATAATTACAGCTAAAGTTTATCTCAAAAAATAAAACATACAACTAACCTACAATCTCTATTAGTAAACACGCGAATTAAACTCGCTTGAATCCAAATTTTTATCATTTTAAACTCGTTTTTCTATCATTTTGAGCAGCTACTATTTTAAACGGTAAAAAAAAACACCTAACATTTAACACACGTTTAAATATGAATATTTGGCTAAATGTTTGTGTGACATCTCTAACCGAAATCATATATCATGCATATCGTCATTATAGACATAACACATTTATATGGTTTAATTTTATAAGCATCGATTTAATAAATAAAATTTAGTGTGGTAAATAAAGGGTTATTTATCTGCTAAGAAAATTATATACGAACATTATAGAAATTGAATTGAAAACATATGAATAATTAAATTTGTAGGACTCGTAATTATCAGTACATGTAAACGAGTTATTCCACTAAAGTTTTTATTTGATGCAACCGTTTTAATTTGCGGTAGCGCAAACAATTAGAGGGGTAAATATAAATCGATAAAAGGAAGTTAAATTGATTCTTGGGGTTGATTAAATATTTTAACTTCAAAATTTAAATTTTACGACGACTATATATATATATATAGAAAGAAAAAAAAAAGGAAGAATGAGGTGGAAAGGAGAAGAGAAAGAAAATAAAACTTTAAGTTAAACGATGGGAATAGAGAGAGAGAGAGAAGGAAAAAGAAGAGAGGAAAAAAAGAAGTTGAGATGTTTTTAAACATCAGAGAAAGTACAAGAACAGAAGAGCAATGAGAAAAGAGTAAAACGAAGGAGAAGAAAGAGAGGAAACAAAAGTGAACCAGAAACAGCGGAAGAAGAAAAATGGAAAAAAAAAATAAAGGAAAAAAGGAATACCGCCGTGCACAGGGAGCTCCAACCACCATGGGAAGTTGTGACGAAGTTGGTGGATTGTTGGCATCGAGTGGAGGCCGGGAAACGCAACACAGTCGCCAGAAAAATTAAGGTTACTGTTCACGTGAACAGTAACTTAATTGCAGGCTGCCCGAAGAAGACGATCAAAACGGCAACATAGATTGTGTTTTGAGATATTTTTCCATCAGGGTACCTGAATTTTTCAAAATTACAAATTGATCCCTAAAGTTATAAATTTATTCAATTAGGTCCCTTTGGAAACTTTGAAATTCTTTTCAATTTAGTCCCTCCAGATTATTAACTTCTGTTATAATTTGGTCCTTGAAGTTCTGGAACGCATTCAATTGAGTCTTTTAAAACTTTTAATTTTTTTGAATTAGGTCCCTCCGCCTAATTAAATTGTAAATATTGTAAATTGACTCATGAACTCATTTCTGGACTTTAAATGAACTTCTGGAAATTTTTAAACTTTTGCAATTGAGTTTTTTTAGGTTTAATTTAGAATTTATTTATAAATTAAACTAATCGGTCAATTAATTGAACTAAATTATGATAAATATTGTTAAATACAATTAATATATGATGAATTGAGTTTAATATTAAACATGAATAGCCTTATTAAATATTTTAAATACAGTAAATATATGTCGGAAGGTGAAATTTAAACGAAGTAAAAATATTTTAGAAATATTATTAATATGATAAAAAGAAAATAAATATAAAATCATGCATTTCATTTCATATAAAACATAACATATATGAGGAAATTAAAGATTTATATTGAATTATGTAGGATTATCGAATATAGGAGGAAAGTGAGGGAAGCAACCCGATATTTGATTTTTGATTTGTGGTTTTAATTTTGAGGTAAGTACAAGCTTTAGAAAATTGAGATTGTAATAATTGTGAAAGTTAACGGGAAGGACAGGAAAATGTACCGCAAAAAGACGAGAACACCCCTGCATGGCACCAGAAAATATACTCGAGGAACAGCTTGATGCTACAATATCATATAATGATCTGCTTAATCCATTTCTTTTGGCTCTTTTCAAAGTACTTCTCATGGAGTTTGGACCCTTAGAACACAAGAACACTCCCTTTGCACCAACGGTTAAAACAACTATCTCAGATATCCTTCTCAAGCAAAACCGAGATGGCAAGTTTCAACATTTGAAATAAAGATTCTGTTGACTGGCTATTATCCTTTCCAACTGCCAAAGACATACTTCCACCTGACAAAGCATTCTTCATTGGGAGAAACAAATGTCACTTGTAGAAATCACCTGTAGAAATATGCAGTTTAAGGATTATTTGGGTCTAGGTTTGTTGTGATTTCGAAAGGATGTGAAATTGATTGCACCGGCAGCAAAGCTCATTTCCTCCCCGGTGTATAGTGGATGGTGGAGAGAGCAAGAGAGAGGGACAGAGGTCCAAGAATGAAGATGGGACTATTTTGTATAATTCCAAAATAGTCAAAATTTATAAAGTCAATTAAGTAGAATTAAAATTGAGGTTTTGACATGAATATACACTAACTTTTAACATATTGTAAAAAAAATGTCCTTTTTTTAGAAATAATTTGCAAAAAAAAAATTTAATTATAAACAGTTTATACATATATTATAAACAAAATGAAAATGTTCCCTTTAAAAATTAAAGGTTAAAATATGAACTTTTAAAAAAATATATATAATTAAATTAAAAGTTATTTTTAAATTTAAAACTAGGAAATTTTTGATATTATCCCTTTAAAATTTGTCACCTTATTTTAGTTTCTAGCTATGCTTCAGTTCACGGTTGGAGTAACTATATAAACCTTTGAACCCTCCTTTCGTCATGTTTAGGACTGCAAACGAGCCGAACACTAGTCTGCTCAAGTTTGACTTATTTATTAGTCGAACTTTATTTTTTCCTCGTGATCGGCTCGTTTCTCTACTCATTAACAAATGAATCGAGCCTAAGCGAGTCATGAGCAGCTCATTAAAAATTCAATCCGAGAGTGTATTAAGAGCTTTTATCGTGAAAATGATAAAAGTTCGGTAGAAATATAAAACCATCAAATCTAAACAATTTCAAATGTAATTATTGATAAATAAATCTATAAATTATTTTAAATTGCATTTTAAAATAATATTAATAAAACAATTCAGTACCAAAAATTTAAGCACAAAGTTCAAATCCATTAACTCTTACAATTTAAAAGAAATCATCATGGTAGTTCAACTTTCACATCAGCATACTATTCGTGAATCATCATGGTAGTTCAACTTTCACATCAACATACTCTTCGTGAATAATCTATTAATTATAAGAAAAAATATATATATATCAAAGTGAAGAATATATAATTATAAAAATATATAAATAGTTGATTAAACAAATTATCATTTTTCTTTGACTTCAATTCATAATAAGCCTTAGAGTTGCAAACGAGTCAAGTTGAACCGAGCCAAACACTAGCCTGCTCAAGCTTGACTCGTTTATTAGTCGAGCTTTATTTTTTGCTTGTGTTCGGCTCATTTGTTAACGAGCCAATCTCAAATGAACATTTAGCAAGCTAAGTACCAAACAAATCACGAATAGTTTGGCTTATTTGCAGCCCTATTCATACCTTTAATTGTAACTTCGATGTCAATATGATGCCTCGAATAGCTTATAAGTTTTCCATTACCAGCTTCTTTCCAAAATTTCACTATCTGACCTCCTATATACACAATGGATCAATTACAAAAGGAAAAGCCCAAAGATTTCTTCACAATGCCGGGTTGGCCCGTTCGGCCCCGCATGGCCCAGCTCGCCAAAAGCCCGGACCGGCCCGCCATTGAACCGATCGGTCGGCGGGCTAGTTTAGGTTTAATGTTTCTTCGAATCATAACCGTGAACCGTTTAATTGAACCGCCGGCTAACCGTTAAATTTTTTAAAAAAAGAGCGAACCGCCGGTTAACCTGCCTACCGCGAACCGCCGGTTAACTGACGGCTCGGCGGTTCAGCGGGCCGGTTCCAGTTCATCTCACCTTCGAACTGTGGTCTAGCGAGCTGCGGCCTGGCACCGGATCGGCCCGGCCCATGACCGCCTCTAGTTTATAGTGTGGGATCCTTCAAATCAATTCAAATTGAGAAAAACATTTTGGAGGGAAACCAAAATATTTAGAACATGTCAAAGATGACACTTGGCCACGTGGCAGTGCAGGTTCTAATTATAGTTTTAATTTTTTTAATCTGAATTTTAATAACTGTACATTACAGTTCAACACATCTTTAAAAAAAACAATGTAACCGTTTTAAACTCTAGATATTTCCTATTAAAAATTAATCTCTCTTTTTCATATCTTCTGTTATAAAAAATTCTTTAATGAAAACGTAGAATTCGCTGTCTAATTTTTTTGTACTTTGTTCTATCCTGAAATTATTACCAAGCCCTGCACGTGCAGGTTCTAATTATAGTTTATTTTAAATCCGAAGTTTATTAACTGTACATTACAGTTTATTAATTTTCAAAATTTGAATTTTATGAAAACTGTAAAAACAGTTTTCTACCAACAGACACATCTTACAGAAAAATATGTAACTGTTTTAAACTCTATATATTTGGTTTCTCCTATTAGATATTGATCCCTTATTCATATCTTCAGCTATTAAATTATTATTAATGAAAACTAAGAATTTGCTGTCTAAGTTTTCTGTGCTCTGTTATATCCTGAAGGACCATTACCAAACCCTGCAGCATTCATAGTGAAAGACAATAAATTCCTGAAAGATAGTGATCTTTCACGCCTCAAAGCAATATTAAAAACCCATTTTTCACAACATAACCTTGGTAAGTTCTTTACTAATCCGTTGTCCAAGCACCGATATCTACATTTGAAGTCCAAACTGATTGATGTTAGTTCCTCTCATCCATTTGAGGATGAGTATTATGGAAATTTGACAGTACCAAATTTCATACCAGAAAAAAAGTACATATTCTTGTGTTAGTGAATTTGTTTAATCATTTATGAAAGAAGTTATATTGTAGCTAATGAATGATCTAAATGGTCTTCGGTGGAAGAAATTTCTTCATTCATATATTAATTAGTTGTACATGTCATTTGGTTCATTTCAAATGATGTTTATCAGAAAATATATATATATATATATATATATATATATATATATATATATATATATATATATAAAACCTAGCTGGTTAAATGTGTCCTTGAGTTTGTAGTGACAGGTTATATTACTCATATTTTAATTTAACGGAGAGATTTAGTTTATGGATTACACAATAGGGGTAACTCTCCTCTATCAACACATGTTTAGATAGACATTTGAACTGGCAACGAACAAGTCACAACACATTAACTATTAGATTAATTACTCAACTCCTTATATCATAATAAGGACATTAGAATAATTATATTGCTCATTTAGTCAAAGCAAAATTCCAAAATTATTAATGATAAATTGCTTTTTTTTTTTTTTTTGACAATGATAATTTGCTATGGCATGTAGAGAAAAGCATGGGGTAATGAAGATTAAGATGGGATATGATAATGCTAATTACGGAGCAATTATATCACATTAGAAAGTGAATGAAAATTGATATTTGAATTTAAATTTAAAATTATTTTGAGGTGGAAAACCATTGAAGAAATTGCGTTTCCTTTATGCATGTTAAAGGATTAGTCACATATTTTGTTAGTGTAAGGACGTATTTTTCTTGGAACTTAAAGAATAGTGTTGTAATTTTCAAGTGGTGTTGTAATTGTCTATATGGGATTTGATGGTACAACAAAGACATCTTGTTGATACCTAGCAATTGTCATCTATAGGTAATTTCGAATATTTGCTTTTGCTCATAAACAATTAAGTAAACAAATCTCCAATTTTCTTGGAAAAAAAAATAAAATCTCCATTTGCATATGCAAAAAAAACTCTAAAATTTAATGAAAAAATTTAATTTGCCGAAGAACTGTATATATGTAAAAAATATACAAACTTTAAGTTTGCATGTTGACATAGTATAATATGGACAACACAATGGCTCATGTGGCAACATACTAAGCATTACAAATATTTTAATTTTAAATTTATTTCATTATTTTTTAAATATTATGTGAGACATTTATCAATAATTAATTATTATTATTACTACTTTAATAATAAAATATTAAATTTTTTTTTGCTAACTTAATTTTAAAATTTCAAAAAATATATTCCAATATAGATCTGGAATTCCCCAATATAACGCCTATCATATTTTATACAATTTTTAAAACACAGAAAATCTAAAGAGACTAAACTAAATAGTAATTTTTTTCATTGCTGCAAAATTTGTTAATATGTAATTATATATCAGATGATGTATGACAATGCTAAGAAATGAAATTTTTAAAATATTAAAAAAAAATAAGAACTAATTTCAGAAATTACATTTTTTTGCCGTATAAATTTTCAAATGTCAGTTAAATAAATCTTTGAACATTTGTTATAATATATAGTTGCATCATAGCAGCGAATTTAATATTATAAATTTCAAAACTACTTCAAATATAATAAGGTAATTATTTTAGTGTATAAAATTGTAAATATAAAGTAGTTATTAAGAAATTCATGATTTTGCTGCAATATTATAATTTAAATCATTCTTCAAATATAAGACAACTATTAAGAACTGAATGACATATACTATAAAATCATGAATTAATTTAAAATATTAAAAAAAAAACAAAAAAAAAATTACATAAGTGTAATTCAAAACAAATATAAAAATTATATGTATGTTTAAACAGATTAAGCTGGAATATGTTAGTACATATTATAGTTACTTAACCTGTTTTTTTTTTTTTTTTTTTAATTTTTATTTTGACATAAAATGAAAATATATTAATAAATAATGAAAATAAAGTACACATAAAAGATAAATAAGAAATACATCTAAAAAAATTGAATACTTTATTAAAAATAAATTTATTGGATAAAAAATTGATTCTTCATATTAGACAACATTTAAACTTTTTACAACTGATTTCTTTTAGAGAATGACAAATCTGAAATGTATAGAAAGAATTTAAGTAAATAAATTTTAAAAAAAGAATATATTGTACTACTAAATTTTATTATGAAAAAAAAATTACTCAGACTTACTAACTCAAAATCTATTTAATGCTCAAAATCTATTAATAAGATAAACTCCACATTTATTCTTTTTATTTTTCTATCAATCAAGTGGCAGTTGCAATTTTATTATGTATTCATGAATTATTATATTAAGATTTTGACAGTAGCAACTTTAAGTTTTGATAGATATTGCGAGTGTAACCTTCATTTATTTCAATGGGAATTGCACAAGTTCCTTTACAAAAAAGTCTCTTAGAAACACACACACATAATTAATATAGAAAAATAGATAATAAATTAATTGATCATGACCTAGCTGAAACCATATTCCCCGTCACCTCTCCATCTGAATTTTTTACTCTGCCGTCAAAAACAAAATACCAAATTTGATCCAAATAAATTAAAATTTAAATTTATTTTGAAAAATACTAAACTAAAAAGGGTGAAACGATCAAATATAATGAAAACTTAAGACAAAAAAAAAAAAAGAGAGAAGAAGACCTTTAGGGTTTAATTATTTTTATTTAATCATATTTAGTTATTTAAATTTCTGGCGATCTCCTCTGTGCTGAAAGCGGGAGCACTCCAATCGTACGTCAGACCATCCTTCTCTATCTGTTTCTTAGGTGAAGCCTCCCCCCTTCGGTTTAGGCAGGCGAACCTATTGCAGAAGAGGTAGTGGCGTCAGCGGAGACTAGGTGTAACACATCCAACCGAAATCATATGTCATGCATATTGTCATTATAGACATAACACATTTTTATAGTTTAATTGCATAAATACTTATTTGGTAAATAAAGTTAGCAACATAAATAAAGGTTGTAGAAATTAAATTGAAACCACATGAATAATTAAATTTTAGGACTCGTAAATTGTCAGTATTTGTAAACGAGAGGATACATTAGGGTTTTTATTTGACGCAACTGTTTAATTTGCGGTGCATGGTGGATCATAGATTGTCGGGGGAGGTTGTATTGGAGCTAGGAAGGTCGTTGGCGTCAAAAGGAGGCCGGAAAAAGGACAAAACCACCTGAAATCGAGGTTATTGTTCACGTGAACAGTGACATTCCTTATAGGAGGGTGCGGGGTTGAAGGAGATCAAAATGGTAGCCCAATCTGCGTTTTGAGATATTTTTCTCTCAAGGTACATAAATTTTGTAAAATTACAAATTAACCCTTAAAATTATAAGTTTATGCAATAGAGTCCCTTCGAAAACTTTGAATTCTTTTAGTGTTTTATATATTTTCACCTAATGTTTGGTGATTTTTATGCCTCTCTTAAAATTGGAAAAAAAAAATAACTTAAAATAATTTTCTAAACCTATTATTTAGATTCAATGAACAAACAAAGAGCTTGTCATTCTTTCCAACCCCAACCATTGCTTAAAGAAACCATAACTTAGCTGCCACCTCATACATTTTCATGGAAATCCTTTTTTTAATGGGAGCTTAAGCTATATAGCACTTAATTAGTGCTTAATATGAGAGATTAGCACATTTTTAAAAATTAATGAAATAACATGTTTTTTATAAAAAATTCAAAACTACTCCTAATATATATATTAGTATATATGGACTATATTCTAGTATATATATCAGTAAATCAAGTATACTGGTATAGTCCATATATAGAGTATATATGGACTATACCAGTATACTTGATTTACCAATATATACCAATATATATACTGGAGTATATATAGAGTTGAGGAAAAGTGGTGACAAAGTTGAATTGTACGTTGGTTATTTTCAGAATATATATATACCAATATAAAAAGTATATATAGAGTACATATACTAATATATATTTCAAGATATAGAGTATATATACTAGTATAATACCAATATATAGAGTACATATATCAATGTTATCCAAATCAACACAGCCTAAACAAAAAAAAAAAAAAATCAACTAGAACTTCATCCAAAACAACACAATCTGAAGTCACACAACCATTATCAAAATCTTAATTATAGATTAAATATAGTAAATTTAGAAAAAAAAAATCAATTGAGATGAATACTTAGAGATGAAATGGATTCATCCAAAGCTAGGAAAAAAGCCCAAAAATTCTCATCCAACAAAGTAATTTTTGAAGAAAAATTACAGAACCACCGCGATGAACCACTGTAAACGGAAGAAGGGAGCGAGCTAGCGGCGGCGATTTCCTTCTTCAATCTTCATTGCTTCTACCGTTTAATGGCGATGTCGCTTTCTCGTCGTTGGCGATGGCGAGTGGTGACGCTTGTTCGGTTCTTGCTTCATGCAATGATGCTTCCGAATGATTATTTGAAATGAGAAGATGAATTTAATTCATAGAGTAGAGATGGAGAAAAAGAAGATTAATTTTTGTGACAGGAGAGATTAAAGATGAAAGAGATGATTGTTATACCAGATGGAGATTAAAGATGAAAGAGATGATTGTTATACCAGATGGGTGGGTGACTCGTTAATTGTGAATTGTAGAAAATGAATTTGAAAGAGAGAGAAAATAAATTAATTAAGAAGGTATTATAAATCAACCATAATAAAATAATTATATATATATATATATATATATATATATATTTCCTTTTTTTAAATGTGAAATAAATACTATACCGTTATATTTTCCTTTTAATTGGGACTTTAGAAGCATAACGAATGAAGAAATGGGCAGACCTCCATTATATATATTCCTTGAATTCAAAATCTACAGCACATGTTTTTCATAGCTTTTAATGATAACTAATTTGAAAGTTTCCAACTTTGATTTACCAATTTCTATTTTCTAATAACAAAACATAATAATACGTATAAAATAAAAGGAAAGCTAAAAAAAAAAGGGGCTTGTGCAATGTTCCAACTGTTTTGGAATTTAGTTTGGCAGGAATAAAATCTTTAAGAGAGATTTATTGTGAGGCAGTGAGATTTTAATTTAGGTAAAAAAATCCCAATAAATCCCTAAAGTTTCCATTTTTGTCAGTGAAATTAGGGGTGGATGACCTAGTTTGTGGCAGACAAAAGTCTTGTACCTACTTGTAATGAAAAGAGCAATTTTCCTACGCACTATTCAGCTATCCCTATCAAAGTGGCGCATGAAATGGATTGAAATCTTTTTGTGCCAAACTTATATTGAGTGACTGTGACCCATTCACACGTTTTGGTACTAGAAAATAGCAAAGTATCATGTTCACTTGATGGGCTAGGTTGCAAATTCAGAAGTGGGAATCATATTTTAACAAAATTCAAAGTAAAATCCGTATCTAACTAACCTTAAATTATGTAAAAATATTACTAATTAAATTTTCAATTTCATCACTTTTTCCTATTTGTAATTTTTTTTTTAATGGAATACTAGTAGCTCTGCATTTAGACTCCGATTAACAAAATTCTCCAGAAAAAATTATGGATCAACTATCCAAATAAGTTTAGTCTACAATTTTCATGCGTTATCTTTAATCTTATTCAGATTAAGTTAGTCAACTTTAAGAAAGTAACGAAAACTTTTTGCAATAGCTTTTTTTTCTTAAACTTCTCAAATATGCTCTACCTACTTTCTCTTAATCATGTTACATGTAATAATTTCTTAATAAAATATAAAAATATACAAAACGGACAATTTTAGAATATTTTAATTTTCTATTACCCCTGATATCACAGATAAACACCCTTCATTCCAATCCAATATATGATTTGAAAAACTCAACTTATAGCAAGGTGGGGAAATATATGGGTGAGTGACAGTAAGGATAGGTTTTAGGGAACTAATCTCGTATTCGCCCCATGCTTAGCCCTACTAGTGGAGTTTAATATGGTTTTGAGTTTGAGCAATTGTCCGATCTTTTTGGTACCTATTGAAACTGAATTTTACTCGATTTGTTGGTTAATGGAGCAGGAATGGGTTATAAAAGCTGAATCTGCTGTGGATTTGGGGTGAGACGAGTTTTGGATACCCTCCCCCGCCCGTCCCACACAAGGGTATTATTGTAGTTCCATTTATAATTTGAAAACCTTGCTCTATTTGTTGACTTTTGCTTCTCATATTTGCCCAAAGAATCTGCTTCTCTATTAGTTAGTAAATTTATTTTTGATACATATTTGTAATTTAAATTGTAGATGGTTTGAATTAGAAGCATATACTGAATTAATTGTTATTTCTTCAATGATACAAATTGGTGCAATGGAACTTTTTACCGTTCATTTTTTATTAGATTAATTTTATACTTTGATGTATTAATTTTACTATTTTTCTAGAGCAATTATGTATTAAAAATATCTAATTGTATTAATTTAAATATATGAAAAAATATAAATTGTTTTATTTGTTCAAAAAATTATGTTATTCTATAATTAAAAACTCGTGGATAAACCTATTCTATACCAAATTCGATTTGGTGATCCAAACAGCCCAACAAGGAATAGAGTGGGGAGAGATATGTGTGATCCATGCTCGACACATATGTGAGTGGGATATGTGTATGGAAATACCTTAATTTGGTTCAGCTCTTTATCGTTGCATTGATCGAATCTAATATAGTTCAGCCGCCGCCATATTGAAGGAAGAAAAGTGTAAATGTCAAATATATTGACCGTTGACATATTCAAAATATAACAAGTCGATAAAAGAATGTGGAAATTGACAAAAGTACACGGTTGTATTACCAACCATCTTTGGGTTGAGTGGTTTATGACCTTGAATATATATATGTATATATATATATAGCTACTAACATCTTACTCATATCTAATTTTCCTGTAATACCATTATATATTTGTTTTTACTCAGAAAGCTTTCATCAATTTTGCAATGGCTTTTGTGGGTGCAAAGAGCAGCTTTATGCCAAATACAGAGCCACGTTTTCCTAGCTTCAAGCCCAACAATCAAAAACTTCTAGTCATGTAAGTTGTTTCCAACAAATGAAGTAATTGGTTTGGTCATATTCTGTTTCCTTCTCTCTCTTCTTTTTGATCACCCTTAATGCCTTCTGAATAATTATCAGATGTTTTTTAGTAACAACTAGTGTAATGGCATGTTCTTCTATTTTTATAACATGGTGAGTCTACTGTTTTTCTCTTTTTTACATGGACAGTGTGTTCTCTGTAGGTATATTGATTACACAATATACCTTAAAATATTATTGAAAAGTTAAAGTGTTAGCTATGTATGAAAAGCTATCTAAATATTTAAGTTTTACCCTAAAAATATTACCAAATGCTAAAAAAAAAAAGTAATTTTTTAGTGTTTTGATGGATCAAAGTAATAGTGTTTAATGTTAGTTAATATCAGTGATAAATTAATGAAACAACAAATCACCAATAAAAGGATTATATGTGTATATGTGTAGATAATAACTTATTTTGATTTTTACAATTTTGATTGTATCATTAATGAGTAAACAATTCTAATGTCCCCTTTTTCTTGTATCAGGAGCGCAAAGCAAAAGAAAAGGCCTCCCCCTCCTCCTCCAGCTCCGGGTAAGAAGCCTCCACAAATTAATAGTGTTTCAATGATCGCCAAGACTCTAACAGTTGAATTAAGAAATGTCAGACTTAACTCTGCTACCTTAAATTCTATTATAGATAATAAGAAAGTAGAAATGCTAGACGATGTCTCTTTTGGTTTAATGACTGATGAGTACTAATTAAATAATCTTAGGTAAAATTATTATTTTCTTAGTTTATCCACCGGGTATCGAGGTCCATGTCCGTTTTACCTACCAATTGTATATGTAATCCAATTGATTCTCAAAATTGTATATTTAATCCAATCAATTTATATATGCAATGGACATGTAACTATTAGATCAACTACAGATTATAAATAATAATTATAATAATAATAAAATAAAAAAAAAAAGTTGACGGATGGAACAAATACCACGGTTGTATCCATTTAAACAATATTTGAAAGATCCTTTTTTTCCTATAACCACGCTCGATTATGGGGAATAAGGTCCACTCTAATATCATATGAATTTGCTAATTAGGGTTCTACTTCTAATGTATAATTTCAAAGTTTTAGAAAAGCTAATCCATTAACAAAGGTAAGAGTTGATGTTGGTTGTAGCAATTATTCAAATGGTTTTGTCCAAATTTCAAAGGCACGTGAGTAGACTTATGTTACTCATTTTTTACTCACTCATTTCAATTTGTTTAGCAATAATTTTCAAATTTGGTGTTTAATTAAATGGAGAAATTTCCATGAAAGTAAAAAAGGAATACTATAATTATTATAATTTCCTTAATTAAATTTGATAACATATTAAGTAAAAACACAAAATCGTTCATTAACTTTTCTATGAGAAGATTAAAGACACTTTATTGGGTTTTCTTAAAAAATAATTCTTTTTTTCCTATATAAATTATAAATTGAACTTGGAATTAATTGAATATTAATTGTGTTTGCAAGTGGGAACATAAATTAATTCGATACTTGATCCACTCCTTCATATGAATAATATATAGAATAGTAACATATTGTTCTAAACCAAATTAAAATATTCATTAAATTTTGTTTCGTCAAATTAATTAGTCTATTTATAAAGGAAA
>CANUEY010626685.1:0-41018 GCA_948099555.1 Croton setiger
CCCCCCCCCCCCCCCCCCCCCCCCCCCCCCCCCCCCCCCCCCCCCCCCCCCCCCCCCCCCCCCCCCCCCCCCAGAGAGAGATTAAGACGAATACTTCGATAGTGTAGTATTAGAAGAAATAGAATTCTGATTCGAAAGTGATTGTTCAGGTGTTGGGAGATTTGAATTCGAATGGAGGTATATGTATTACAGTTCTATTTTACTGTAGATTAATTACTAGTAGTAGCTGCATTTGAAGAATGACCTGTATATTAGTAGTTAATAAGTTCGAAAGTGGTATTTTGGTGTTAGTTTTGGTTGCTAATTTTAACTTAAACAGGCAATTATGTGTTTGCAAGGTTTGAATACTGTGTGCTCTCTGTGGCAGCTTCCTTGTCTCATTTTCAAATAATGCTCCTGAGCCGGAAAGGGACAGTGCTTTGGTACAGGAATTCCTTGCCAATATGGAAGCAGCTTTCAGGGCTCATCCGCTTTGGGCTGGTTGTTCAGAGGAGGAGCTGGAGAGTGCTGGAGAAGTGAGTTGCTAGACCTTTACCTTGTATGATTAGGGAATTTGATTGTGAAACGATGGGGATGTCTTTTGTTTCTTAAATATGAATAATTCTTTCATTGTCATTCCTTCACATTTTGCAAAAGGTACAATCATATTTAATAGTCCCTTGATGAATTTTTGAACTAATGTAGAACTGGTTTAACATGCATCTACGCCAGTATGGTAGTAACGTTACTGGCTATAATCCCCTAATCATTGACCTTAGCTCTTTCAAAAGGTACCATGAAAGGATATAGGCTGCTGAATTCTCTACAGTTTACAATGTCTGATGATTCCTCAGCTAGCTAGTTCGGATAGATGACACGTAACTCTCACAAAGCAAGTAGGACTTGGGATCACTGATTGTGGTTATCCTATTCTTAAGGATCACACAATGGGGCAAAGGATAGGTTATGCAATTATGATTATTCAAAGTGTAGCTGCAGTTGTTGTCAGCGCACCGATTAACATTGTTAAAGTAATGATGACTTGGATGAGTTAGCAAGTAGTTGAACACATGTACGTTACCATAGACGTAAGATTTCAAATGAGAAATACAGATGAATATGAGGCATTTGATACGGAGTTAATTGGAAGTAAAAACCTACAAGAGTAATGGTTAACCTCATTTGGGTGCATTTAAAGTGTTGGTTGACTTAAATCCAATAGGCATTTTACCCTCTAAGAAGTTAAAACATTAACTCTGGGGGAATAGGTTAATACAAGGTTTTACTTATTCATCTCTCTTTTTTTTTTTTTTCATATTTTTTGAATTTTTAACTGTTATATATATAGATACTTGTCATCCCCTTAATAGTTATTTGTGTAAATTTTATGAAAGTAACATTTAACCTTCATTTGTTAACCTCATACCAAACGCCTCTTGTCAGAATTCCTTTTATTGTTCAAATGATATACATCGAGCTGAATTTACTATGGAAGAAGAGGAGAAAGAATGTGAGTGAAAAGAGAGTTGGTGTTTATTTAATCTCTCTGGTCAATTAGTGACTATCAAAGGCCAAACTAATGATGATTACATGTCATATCCCTCTATGGCTGCAGTTGGGAGTTGCAAAAGTTGGAAATTTAAAGAATGACGCTTGATGTTTGCATTATTGCCAAAACCGATCTGGCTGGTTGTTGCATTCTCAGAGTGTGCATAAACAATATTTGTTAATTAAATGCTTGATTGCTTTTCATAAATAAGACCTATTGCAATGGAAAGAAGAAACTGGAGATGACAATAGTACCTGTTCTAGCCTGATCTGGAGTAGGATGGGAACATAATTGAAAATTATGGGATGGGTACAGGTATTTGAAACCCCTAGTGCCCACCCTGTTGCTATCCACAGTGTATGCTTTCCAAATCATGTATCATCATGGTCTAAATGGTTTACGAGGATTGAAGACTAGCATTTTTTTACTACTAAATTTTACTTTGTTATGATGTATTCTACAGTTGCCTGTATGCCGTGTTATTATTTCTTTTTCTTGTCACACCTTACCCAGGTAAATATAATGTAATTATGTGATGTTGTTACTGGATGATAATCTTATTGATTTAGTGTGTGTTACATCTGGATTTCTTTCAACTACAGGGACTCGAGAAGTATGTAATGACAAAGTTATTTACCCGTGTATTTGCTTCAATTCCAGATGATGTTAAAGTTGATGAGCAACTTTCTGAGAAGATGTCTTTGATTCAACAATTCATTCGGCCAGAAAATTTGGACATTAAGCCAACCTTTCAAAATGAAACATCATGGCTGGTAAGTCAAAAGGATGTTTCAAAGGAGTGGATAGCTGCTCTAGAAAACTGTATTAAGAAATATACTGATTACAAGGTTTATGAAGTAACCAAAACAGTTGATAGAAAGAAACTTTAAAAAAGATCTGTAAGTAAAAACTCAAAGAGAAACTAATAAAGAGCATGAGTGGGGTATAAGTTCTGAACTAAACTTTTATACTGAAATCAATTGGTGTTTTACTAATACTTTGATGCAATATCCATAATGTATCATGATGCATGATGAATTTCTCCTTCAATCTTGGGGTGTCATAGCTTTTTATACAAATTGCAGTTCATCTAATTGATATGATATTCCTTTTAGATTACCATATGAGTGTGCAATCCAGTCTTTGAAGGTTTTTCCCTGGGATGTTTACATCCATGTGTGTGTGAACTCCAACTTTGACCTGGTTATGATAGACCATGTTTCTTGATACTTTCTAGAGTTTATGTACTTTAGTTTCCTTTTATACGTAGTTCCACTTATGGGTTTGTAGCAGATGAATGATAGTCTTTTGGCTAAGTGAATTCTTGATTGCTGGAAATCAGGTAGATTCTGGGTTCATATACTGATATCTTGATAATGGAACTTTGATACTATTGCATTTATCTTAAATGTTGTCTTCCGCAACTTTCTGTTGGTATTTTCAGCTTGCCCAGAAAGAACTGCAAAAGATCAATATGTATAAAGCACCCAGAGACAAACTTGTATGCATTCTCAATTGTTGCAAGGTCATAAACAACTTACTGCTTAATGCTTCAATTGCTTCCAAAGACGATCCTCCAGGAGCTGATGAATTTCTTCCTGTCCTAATATATGTTACGATCAAGGTAAGATTAACAAGACATGAAGTACTTTTCGCCTTATCCAGGTTAGCATGCTTATGAAAAATTAAGTTATAGACAGCATTGGCACTATGTTCACTGATGGAAAAATTATTCAGTGCTCATCAGTGCACATATTCCTCTGTTATGTGATTAGTGCTTCACTTTGCTGCCAACTAATTTCTGAACCCCGCTGTTTTAGATTTGTAAATTTCATTCTTAGGTCGTACCTTTTTGTATAACATTAAACCCAAGATCCATAAAAATCAATGGTTGACATTTTTCAGCTTATACCAGGTCTACAGCCTTCTTCTGCATTTGAAGTCTATCATTTACAGTGGCCCTGCCTGAAATTAATGACATGCTAAACTAATGTCTATTTGAATAATGCTGGGATTTCTGTGTTTTCTAAGTCTTCTCCGTTTGATTTCATTTAAAAATGTCATGTAAGTTTCAGAAAATTGATTCACTTTACTGAAATATGCAGGCAAACCCACCACAGCTGCATTCAAATTTATTGTATATACAACGTTATAGGAGTCAATCTCGGTTAGTTGCAGAAGCAGCCTACTTTTTCACAAATATGCTCTCAGCAGAGTCTTTCATCACAAACATTGATGCAAAATCTTTGTCAATGGAGGAAACTGAATTTGAAAAGAACATGGAATTAGGCCGAGCACTCCTTGCTGGGCTTTCAACTGATTCCGATAGTTTGCCCAATCAAAGTGAACAAAATGTAGGAAACAGTATGGAATCAAAGTCTCAGTCTTTCAGTTTTAAGAAGGAAAGGGACCCCTCATTTCGTTTCAAATCTCCGGAAACAAGATCTGGCAATAGAGACATGCAAGATGTGAAAGATGAGCCATCCTTGACAACAGTTCCATCCCTCTCAGATATTGAAAATAGAGGAGCAAGCATGCTTTTGAAGGAGGATTTAGCTAGCAAAGTCTTCCAAGAATATCCATACATATTTTCTCAAGTTGGTGATCTGACAATCAGTGATGTAGAAGACCTATTGAATAATTACAAACAGTTGGTTTTCAAGTATGTCTGTCTTTCTAGAGGGCTAGGAGGTGCTACCCCATCTCAGCATCCGCACCATGATGCTGAAACTGTCAAGGAAGATCAAGACGCTGGTATGGTAGATGCAAATGATGAATCACAGAAACAAGCTACTGCATCAGATTTTTCTGTCCCAGTTTCCCTTGGTACTGAGGAAAATATTGAATCAAAATTGGGAATGGATAAGGGAATGATCTCTGAAGAGGGAAAGGAGGAGACTTGTTGATGACATCTGCTGAGGCTGGCCATGTTTTATGCTGGAGCGGTGGAAGTATGCAACTTCAGATTCATAATGCTATTATTAGACCTGCATTTTTATGTTTCTGGTAAAAGGAGAAATAGTTCTGTCCAATTGTACCAGCGAGGGCCTATAGCGTCATTTTGCAACAAATCAAGGTGAGTACCCGGAGACCTACTCAGCAACACCGGAATACAAAATACAAAATACATCGGAATCATCTGATAGTTTTGTCAACATATGTGTAGCATAACACTTACAGAATGCACATGAACGTGGATGATTGATTATATTCTTGACTACACTGTTGTTTGTTTTAACCTATCAAAGAGGTACATTCTTACAGTTATTTGTTTCATAGTTCTTTTTCTTCTATTAGCTGTGGTGCACAGAAATTACTGAAAGTACTGCCGCTCGAGCTCTTCGTTTTTATGCTGCTTCTGTTGTTTTTCCGTATAGACTGTCAAAAATTATTAGTCTTTAGCAGTTCGTTAATATAATGTTGATTTTTTAAATTTTGCAGTTCCTTTTGTTATTACTTGGATTTTTAATCTGTTACCGTCAGTAAGGTAAACACATACCACACACTTAATTTAACCATATTTAATATCCTGCATTTTACATGACTTGTGATATTCGTTCCCCATTTGAATAATCATCATTTATTACTTTGTTTCATGCCGGGGACAAATATAATCTAGAAATTGATAGTTGTACTTGTATTATATGCATTTTATCTTGGAAAATTTGCCGAATAATATATATATTGTGACGTAGTTTTGTGGAAGATTTGTCAAAGGTTGATGTCTGAAGCTGAGAAATTATCATGTAATAGGATTAAAAATATGAACCAATTCAAAGATGATATAATCAAGATATATATATATATATATATATATATATATATATATATATATATATATATATATGTTGATGGTAAAGGTGAAGCACAATTATTAATTATACAGTTTGGATCTATTTTTGACCTGTCTACGCTCTTCTCAAGTTGTGAAGCACGAGGGGGTTCTAACATCAACCTGTATTTTATATGTAGGGAGTGGTTTGAGGGAACAATCTTTAAATTAATTTTGGACTAAAGTTAATTGAGATTCTTATTCAAAAAGGAAAAAAAAAATTAATTGAGATTGTGGTGTGCATGTTCTATTATATTTCTGGTTTATTTCTATTTTGGGGATAATTGAAAATTTAATTCCTGAATTTTTTAAAATTTATTATTTTATGTCCATTCTTTTTTTTTTTTTTTTTATAATGTTGCGTGTGGTGGCTGAACTATTTAAGAATACTGTAAAATAATGTGTATTGCAGTATTTTTGAATAACTCATACGTTATATTACATAAAAAAAACACCAAAATAATAGATTTTAAAAATTTAAGATATTAAATTTTCAATGTCCCTTCAATCCTGTGGAAAGCATTTTTATTTTATATTATTCCATGTGGAAGTCGTTGTCAAAAACTCAAAGTTTCATTTAGACTACCCATTATGTTATGTGAAAGTTCACATCATGTGTCAAAATGAAGAAATTAAAGTAGTATATTATCAAGAAGTAGAAGTTAATGGCAATAATTGGTTTGGTATGACATAATTAAATGAAAACCAATGTGAATCTAATTATAGTCTAGGGGGTAGGCATATTCATCTCCAACCTTCAAGTCCTTCCTTGTAACTAACCTAATACTTCATTCTAAATAATTCTGCCTTCTATTTTAACTCTCAAATAAAATGCATGAAACAGATTATTAATCATCTTTTAGGGTTTATATTTTCAGCATGAAGGAGGAAACAATCTATATCCGAAAGATTTCGGTCTAATTAAATAGACTTTCAGTTTTCGGGCCTAATCTCATCAATTACTAGAGCCTTTCAGCCACTCTATATCAAATAGAATTGAACCAAAATTTTTAAAAAAAAAGTCAACAAAGAATTTAATAAAATTAGACAAAATTAGAAAATAAGAATTTCTAAGCAGCATTTAAGGAGTGGTTTAATCATAATGGCTCAACACTTTAGCACTTCCTTCTGGATTGGACTCCTACCTCTCCTCCCCTGAGAATTAGGTTTGTTTAGGACTTTTTTTTTAAAAAAAAAAAAAAAAAAGATAGAAGGCCATAGAAAATAATGACGAGTGAAGAACGTCATAAAGCAGTGTGATTTGAAGAACATAAACAGATTTGAATAGGGATATGACATTTTTTAACTTGAAGAGAAAGATTGAATAATGAATATAGTTTGTGGATGATGTTGTGCTCTAATCATTATGTGTGCTTTAATTATTATTATTTTGCTTTATTAGTCAATTTTATTTTGCTGCGTCAATCTATTTTCGATGCCGTTTTAGCATTTCACTATTTTTCTTTTCTTGAATTATTTTATGCATTTAATAACATCGATTCTAACACATGTTTAATTTTCCTTTAAAAAAAAAGGTATGTTTAATTTTTTGTATAAATTATAGAAATAATAGTTAGAGGGCCTTTTTTGAAAAATGTAATGTTTTTTTTTTTTTTTTACTATAAAATGTAATGGTTAGACTTAATATAAATACAACCTTTCAAATAATTGTATCAGTTATAATTTGTGGCTTAGAATACTCTCTCCGTGTACAAGCATATGTATTTCATTTTTTTCATAATATAAGTATGTTTACTAATTTCATATTATATTAATTAATACTATTTTTCATCTTTATCTTTATAAATAAATACTATTTTTGAAATATAATATTTTAAAGCCTCATTTTATATTTGATGTATCCAAATATAAGTCTCATTTCCCTTGTTACTTTAATTACAATTAATTTATTTTAGAAAAAAATTATTTTCGATCTAATTTACTATTGGATCCCTTTATTTTGGTTAATACACATATGCACCTTATTAAATTAAATATAAAAACAAAAGATAATTGTCGCACAACACTGGCAACACGATCACACTTTATATGCCCAAAATGTAAATAAACTCAAAAATATAATAAATTTACATGTGTACTATTTCTTTTTAATTAACATACACATAACTGTCTTTGTTTCTTTGATAAGGAGTGTTGGCGCTTGACATGCCAACTTTGTGCTAGAATTCCTCATTGTTTTTTATATTTAATACAAACACCACATATTAATCAAAATATAGAGGTATGATCCTGTATTACCTGAAAGACACGCGTACATCTAATACTACATCAACTAAAGTATCAGAACCTAACTTATTACATCAAATTTTTTAAGCACATGAAAATAATTGTTCCTTAAAAGTAATTAATTGTAATTAAATTAACTATAGTATTATTAGCTGTCAAAATTGAAAAAGAAAATTAGTAGTGATATAAAATGAAATGCACTACCAACAAAATATAAAAAATAGTTAGGATCTGGAAAATTATATCATATTTGAAATTAAGAAAAAAATGAAATTAAGAAAAAAACTAAACAATAATAGGTTGATCGAGCGATATTTAACTTTTTAGTAGTTAAATGTTATTTTAAAATTAATATCATATCTATAAATATGAAATAAAAATTATTTAAATGAGACATGAGTTTTGTTAATTTACCATAAGGAAAGAATAAAATAATATATTATATAATTTTTTAAAACATGAACATAAAATAAAATTATTATATAAAATACAGGAGAATTTAGTTTAATTAATAAAGTGTATTATAGTATATTTAGCTTAATTAAGATTAATAAAAAATGGTGTTGTTGCCAACAAGATAATATGAGTGTTGAGATTAAGAGAGAAGAAAATGTAAGTGTGGGGTTTAACCTTTCACGTGCCTAACACATGTCAACAAGTATGGCGTGTCGGTTGAGCTGTATACATCCCTATGAATCTCCCCAGCCTAACCTACCCTTTATATCACGTGATCTGCATGTGATCATTCCTTCAACCGGCTCAAGTAAGTTTTTTTTTCTAGCAATTGTTTTCACAAAAACACCATTAATTAATTACAGTAATGTTGTTTAAACAGCGACAGCGTTAATTTAATCGAATGCACAAAATGTACATTTTACAGAAACTATTTAAGTATGAAGTGGAAAAAGACATGCCCTTATCTTAAGGAAATAAATCTTTTTTTTTTTTTAATTTAATCCTGATTTAAAATCAGATAAACATATTTAATTATGAAAGGATTAGAATTATATAATGTTTGAATGTTGCGAGCTTCTTGGAAAATGACAGAATTGGGGGACATCATGTGATTAGAATTATATTTTAATAGGTAATAGGAGTACTATAATTGATGAGTTGAAAAGATGAACAGATGTTGTTTTCGAGAAGTCATATATAAATTAAAATTTGCATAAATGTTAAATGGCATACAAACTTGACAGACACCTCCTGCAATTATATGTGAGAGGAGAGGAAGGAGCAAACTCAAATAGATGCTCTGTAATTTTAGCTTTATTTTTACTTCACCCTCTCTTTGTTAAAAAAAAAAAAAAGAAATTAATTAATTCTTACATAGACGTGCAGGGTTAACATTAAATGGTAGTAGGATTTAATTTTTAATGACTCGACCTAATACAATGATGTGCCAATTTTCTATTGACTTAATCAAATATATATATGAATTTCTGATTCTCTTTGGGCATTTTAGGACATTTAATTCCCTACCTTATTCAACAAAATCAAACCTAAATTCTGTCTTTATCTATAATTCAAGGAGCTAAATTAGGACTTTGTGAACACAAATACACATTTATGCAACTTAAATTTCAAATTTCTTCCTTGCATTTATTTATTTGTTTTTGACCAAGTTTATGAATGAATAGGTTTAAACTAACGCATCAAATGAGATTCTAATCAACCCTAAATAAACAAAATTATTATTCATCCTCTCCATGCTTAATTGCTTGTGATATAAAAAATTAGACACGGAAAATACAATTATTTTGAATTGAAACAATATTCTTTCTTTATTTTTTTTTTAATTTAAAAAACCTCTCTCTCTCTCTCTCTCTCTCTCTCTCTCTATAACACTATTTTAGCACTTTCCATAACTCTCTCTTTCTTTGTGTTCTGTATCCCTCTCTTATTTTTCTTTTCTTTCTGTGAACGTACCCAGAGGGATAAAAAACAGCGTCTGCTCACTGTGTTGAAAAGGGTAATTACAGAATCAGGATTCAAGAAAATCAAGAAACATGGGAAATGGGTCCAACCACCACCGCCACCAGAGCTTCCAATTGAATCACAAAGCTACATTCTTGCCAATGTTATGTTCAAGACCATCAATCAAAGATGCTTGTGTTCCAAACAAATTGGGAGATAGATCTATGTCCTTGTCTAGTGAACCTTTATCACCAAAGATTAGTTGCATCGGTCAAGTCAAGAGACACAACAAGATAATTGGCTTCCCTACTTCTTCCTCTTCATCTTCTAACAAGATCATCTTCGCAATGAGAAACGACATTCCTTCTGTTAAGTACTCTAAGCTGAAGAGGATGTTTTCTGCTAAGAACACTACTACTACTACTACTACTACTACTACTACAATTTCTAGTACCACGAATTGCAGCAGAAGAAGAAACGTGATCTTGAATGGGGCAAAACAAGTACCCAATTGTAAAGAGAATTCAATTCCAATTAGAATTGAAGAAATGGATCCTCCTTTGCCTGTTACCAAGAAAGTGCTTAAATCAAATGGGGGAGAAGAAGATACTCTTTGGAAGAGAAGATCTGGTGGGGTTGCATTGAAAAATTTACAGCTGCAACAGATTCAACTTAATAGACATAATGTTGCACCTACTACTGTCTAATGAGGTAATTAGGAAATGTAAATGGTTTTATTCTAAATTCAATTTTGTTATTATTAATTTGATCAAGCTTTTCTGTCTCCAAAAGCAGTCAGTCAAAATTAAGGTGATGCTATAAAAGGATATGTAAATGCACATAAATATACATAAGTATATGTATGAATATATAATCTATATTGCTATATTAATGGATCTATAGTTTATAATTTTCTTTTCTTTCATTTTTTTTTTTTGGATTATATTTTGCAATTCTTGTAATGTCTTTTTCATGGAGGTGGTGTGTAGTCTCTTGATTTTGGGTAGGGATCATGAGGCTAGTTTGTAGATTGTCAATTCCATCAAAACCACAATACAAAATCATGGTAAAGAAGAGCATAATGTGGCTTTAAACAAGCATTGGTTGTACTTGGATTGATTATTATTTGTTTATTGTAATAGTAGAGAAGAAAAGAGTATAGGGTAGAAAAGCTAAATGGCTAAATTTGAAGAGTAGATGGAAGTGTTAAAATTTGAAAAAGAGAAGAAAGCCACCATTATTATGAAAGTTAATAAGTTATGTTCTTTTTTAAAAAAAAAGAAATTGAATGCGTGCAATTTCAAATGAACCCAAAAAAACTAAAAAAAAAGTCAGACATCAAGCAACATGGCAAAAACGAAAAGTTAGAATTGAGGAAAAAGAGGACACTTACGCATCGACACAATGATAGAATCCAAAAGGCCAGAAAAGAGAGTGAAATTAGTGGGACTTGACTTCTTCTTCTAACTTCTAAACTAAAAAAAAAAAGACAACCACATTCGACAAAATAAGATTATCGTTTGAAAAGGAGCTGCTTTACAACCTATAATAAGATTATACCATTTCCAATTTCAAAATGAAAATGACAAATTGTCAATAGAACAGTAGGCCACTCTTACCATTTCAAACGAAAGAGGTTTAAACAAAAATAAGAATCTCGGAACCCAAGAAGATATTATCAACTTAAATTAGATCAAAATTATTGTACATACTACTATTACTTGTGATCCTGTTAACAGGTAAAGAAACATATTGAACTGATTTTGAGTTCCTAAGAGCTACATTTATACAGCAAGTGTTACAAATCATACTACATTGCAATTGCAAGATAAGATGTTAATCAACCTTGTTCTTTGTAAGGTGTCCAGATCAATTTACTAACATCCACCTCAAGACCACCGCGGCCAGCAGCTTTTAGATGCCGGTCCAACACTTTTGGATCTGCACAGATCACATGCTGCCCTTTCCTGTATTGAATCAATTCTAGACTCTGAAGAGTGGTCAAAATATCCTCTGCCTTGATGGCTGTCATGTCACTTAGCTCCTGTAAAAGACGTTACAATCAATTTTTATGGAAAAACTTAACATGAATGTAATGACAATTTTTTTTTTTTGGTGCAGAAAGGTAAGAATGAACTGGAGGCAGTTTACTAATTTTTTTGTCTAAAAATTTAACCAAGGTTACATATCACAATAGTACATATATCGTTGCCAACAACATATATTTACAGAAGGTGAGAAGTTGCAAATTCTGACCGAACTTTTCTTTACCAAGATCCAGTCCCTCATACCTTAATAGAAATATTGCCTTTGTGTTTTTTCAAGATGTCCAACAGAACTCTGGTCCAGTATCCTCTGTAGCTCAACAATCCTAGGTCAGAAAGTGGTCTTTCAGGTGTACCAACTTTACCTTCTTTCTTTGAAAGTTCATATGCTACTCCACACAAATAATAAATTAGCAAACAGTTAGGTATTGAGAATTAAAAAATAAATAAATTAAAGAAACTTAAATTCTTTATAACATGGACAAGCTAAAAACGACATCTGCTAGCACAGATTTTGATTTTGGAATTAGTATCAAACTAGGAAGGTTGATTATTCTGTTGTTCCCTTACAAAAGATCCAACTATGCAATGCTGGATTGTCACACACCAAAGATGAAGACAAAGCAGTTCAGAAACACTCTAATCATCTCTTACATTCTGCCTCCTCATATTATCTTCCAATAAAGCATTAATATTGATAAAAATTTAAATGACAGAGAACTTCAGGAATTTGGGCAATCTAACAGGAGTGAAGACTGTCTTGGTGGAAGATACAAGCATCTTAATCATGCAACTTACCAGATCATCTTTTATGGTCAGTAACTTACAAGAACTAAGCCTTATTCCAAACTAATATGATTTGTTTCTTATTTATATCAAGATATTCATTAATGTCGAGAAAAATATAAATCTTATGTCCAGTAACCTAGCAACTAATGTCTCACAAATCATTAAATTTTATGTGCTGCTGTGTTGTATATATATATAAACTCAACATGACAAGTTTTACTTGAGCCAATAAAAAGTAAGAGACCAATTGGCAGGGAGCTTACAGAAGGCAATTAAAAACTTTCCATAGCCTTTTCTCTGGTAAGGAGGAAGAGTGAGGATACAAGCCAAATTATAGGATTCCTCTGAATGTTTTTCCTGCACCAACATCCAAAAGAATTATAATACTATTAAAGTTTCTGAAAACATCACAAAATTCACAACAAAGTTGAAGGAAAACTAATAATTAAGTATGGATTCAGATGCTTGAAGTTCAAGCATCTTACAAGGGTACCATATAGTGCAAAAATAGGAAAAATAATATAAGATGGTACAAAACATTTCACACGCTTGTCATGCAACAATGTGGATGCTTAAAAAGTTTTGACTATTATCTGTATTGCAAACTAGCATTAACAGAGAAGCAACAACAATGCTACAAGAATGAGAATACCTTGGAAAAATATCCAACCATGTGACAACCTCGATCATCACACTCGCACAAAACATAGAATAGAAAGAGATCAACATCATAGTAAAGGGTCTTATGATCAAGAAACAACTTTGCCAGGTAACACAGGTTCTGCCCATAAACTTTATTCTTTTTGCCATCAACCTGTATCATTAATTCAGTCAAACCAAAAAAATTATACGACAATGTAGAGGAAACAACAACATGATAGCAAAATTAATTATGCTACTTTTCCCAAATATAGTGACCTTTTGAGATTACATTGACATAGATGGATTAGTTTGTTAAGTGTGCAGCGAGAATGAAAAAAGGCAAGGGACAAAAACGTTGAAAGAAAAAAGACCAACAATGTTATCTATTATACATTGAAAAGCACCGTAGGTAAGTTTAGAACAGATATCAACTATATAGTTGCATAACAATAACAAGATATTATGTTTCAAGTAACTAACAGCCTCTTTCAATCAATTCATTTAAACATACCTCAAACATAGACAATGTACCACTTCGATAAATCTCATCACCTGGAGGATGCTTGAGATCACACTTCCTCTGCACAAACCATATCAAGGAATTATAGGGAGGAAAGAAGAGGAACGGAACAGAAAAATAATAAACAGACACTCAACAAGACATAAATTAAGATAAACAAAAGGAAAATAATAGAGGATTAAACCAACAAAAACATTCAACTGCAAATTTCTCTCCTTCAAAAACCATATATAACATAAAATAAAAAACAGATACTGCACAAACAGGGCATGGTGCTTCGATGAAAATTAATTTTAGTAAAGAACATATTCTCTTGGGACATGTAAGAAGCCAAGACACTGCTCTGAAGTCAATGCTAACAGACTTTTTCTCATAATTCTGCTTGTGCATAGAAACAAGTGCAAGAGTGATGTTGAAGCTCTTGAATAGCAAGAGCTTGATCATCATTGAGTAAGCTTATTTCACCTTGTAACAAAATTTAGGACTTGGGTCAATAAAAAGAATTTTTCAGAAGATAACTTCTGACAATTTTATCCAAATTATAGAGGTTTAGTTGTTTGCCCAAACTTGAAATTCTTTGAAGCTAAACCAGCCATGAGTCCTCATAGCTTACATCAAGAGAAGCTGAATCCAAAGGCCAAACTAACTAGGCTTTTGCTCATTTGGTTTACAGCCCAAAGTCATTTGACAAATAGTCCAAGACAGAAACAAACAGCTAGTGGTTTTCTACTGGATATCAACACTAAGTTTAGGCACTATTTCCACACTACCAAAACTTCAACATCAGCAATAATCAATTATGAATACCAGCTAAAGCACCATTAACCATAGTCATAGAAGTTCAAGTTAAGAGCATAGTTACTGGAACTTCAGTGTAAAACAAAAAATACAGTTCAAATTTGGACTTTCATGCCTATGAAACAATGAAAAATCCAAGTTTCATGACATATAATTCCTAGAACAAGGATAAACAATATGAAACTTGATAACAAATTCATGTAGAAAGCATGCCACTAGAGAAATTATAAACCAAAAAAGAAGATGCAAAAGAAGAATAATACAAGCTTAATTTTGAGACACTTCTCCGCAGCAGAAAGCATGAGCTTATTAGCTCAACCTCAAACTGGATATTAAGAACTTCAAAACAAGATGAACACCACCATGAAGATTACATGATGATCACAACAAATTCGTAATAAAAAAAATCTGAATTCAACTCAATCTCATATCTGAATTTCACTTGAAACTGACAACATAAACTTCTCATTTAGAGCAGACATATGTAAGCACAGTAAATCGCAAACTAAATTTGACACACGGCTCACCATATGCCTTTGAAGCTGTTCTTTGCGTTTCATGAAATTGAGGCAAAACTCACAAAAGTACAGCTTCACAGAATCATTGTATTCTGGTGGGAAGGGGGAGAAGTACCATGTCTCAATTTCATATCTCCCAAGTTCAATGGTGGCTATATTTTTCACTTTGGTGAATTCCTCGTGCTCACGTAAACTGGCAGCATCAAGCTCCTCATGCCCCTGTAAATATAAAATGAAACACTCTATAAAATTCATTTATACAAAACATACATTAAGGACCCATAATTGCTAATAATAATACTATTTTTGAACATTCATACAAGTTGTCTGCACATATCTGAAAGACCATAACATACATTAAGAAGTTTAAAAACACAATAGTGTATTTTTATTTTATTTGTTTTTAAAAAAATTAAATCACAACATAAACAAATGTTAGCAGTTACTCATGTGACTTTTTTGTAGGAGTAACATTTAACACTTTATTTATTGACCTCGTACCAAAGAGCTATTAAATTTCATTTTCACAAAGCTTATCTTATTCCAAATCTGAATAAGCTTCTTAAGAGCAAATTATGCAATTCACTTATACTTCTGACATGAAAGTGATACAAAAAAGAACTCATGTTTCAAATCAATAAAAATGTAATTCTATGAAGCAACAACAAGTGTCTTGTGACTTGGTTCTATGAAGCAACAACATAACAACACGTGTCCTGAGACTTGGTACGTACCTCTACATGCGTCTCATCAATCTTACGTTTCTGGTGGCGGGTCATTTTCAAGCTTGTCACCTGAAAGTATCATTTGCCAATTTCTTATCAACAGATCAAACTATTAAGAAGAAGACACATTATTTGCAGGAAATTCAAAAAGAAAAAGCTTCTTAAAAGTTAAAACACAAAGGGGTAAATGTGTAACAACTAATGATATACAATAAGATATGAATGTTGTATAAGCTACACCTCTTGTAGTTCAACTCCTCCATACTTTTCTAAAAAAAAAATACTTTTCCACAGATTTAATGTGTCTGAGTGTCCAACATAGAACATGCCACACAGAATACAAACACAATCTTAAAAGAATATCAAGAAGCAATGACTAAGAATAAAAGCAAAAAAGTAGTTACCTTATCTTCCACCTTCTCATCAACAACAGTCTCTACTGAATCAAGATCTAGTTGTGAAAGCTTCACCCATTCATCTAGCCTCCTATTAACTGCCAGAGTGTAAAAGTAAATAATTAGAATCAATGAATTAAATATCAAAAAAATCAATCAACCCATGAGGTTTCTTATCATGTTGATAGCTGATAATAAGAAAAGGCATTCGAAGGAGATCAATCCATTCAACATGAAAAACTCCTATAGGCAGCCATCCATGCTGCTATGGAAAAACTCCCCAACATATTTTAAGCTCTCAAACTAGCTCGGTCTTACAATGATGCAACAATTTTGCAACAACTAGCAAATACAGAAATATTCAGTCTGTTTTCCCTCTTTTACCACGCACTAAAGATATTACGAATAGTTAACATTTTTATGGTTTCAGTCCTCTCAACATATGCAAAAGTATGAACTTTAATGGTGCATTATCATCCGCTGGATTATTCCCTGCCTCAGCTATGCTCTTACTAGCAGGAGATTCCAAGTTTAGCTCATAATTCATTCCTTAATTCCTCCAATCTCCCATTATTTGGCTGTCAAAATTAATGACATTGTTTGTGATAGAAAATAAGAAATGCTAAGAGAAAATATTTATTCCACCAGAAGAAATCAGACTTGATTCAAGACTAAGCAATAAAATACAAAATTGAAAACAGCCTCATCAAGAATAACTCTATACAATCTTACAATCTAGTACTTCCAAGCACACAAACCCTAACCCTAATTTGAAATTCTAAGCAAAAAAGCGAAAAAAAAAAAAATTGATTGATACTTACACTCGGTATAGTGGACATAGTATTCGTAATCATTAGGCCCGCCGCACTGCATCTTGCGTCGCTCGATAACCTTTACCTGGTGGTACTTGCCATCCCTCCAGCGGCACATGACCCGAGTACCTACCTCCAACGGTAACATACTCGCCTTCCTCTTCTTCAACGAGTCAGATTCCGTCAGAATGAATTCGGCAACCGGTGGCGGTATTCCTTCTACGTCAGAGTGAGGCTTTTGGTCGCCGTCGGCGGCGGGGGCCGAAGTGGCAGACCCGTTTTCCGTATTTCTTGGAGTCTCTATGGATCCCATCGTCTGTCTCAGGATGTCAGCTTCGATTGGGCTCGCAACTCTACATAATTAAAAAAAAAAAAATCAAGGGGCTTGTAGGAGTAGGTTCGGCTTGTTGCCAATCATTATAGGTTTCATGCAATTGGGCCTATATTTAACAAGCCCATTCATTTTACCTGAGCAAAACGCAGCCGTAGCAATTGTTGATTACTAGTAAACTTTCGGTCGTTCTTAATCTTTTTTTTTTTTTTTTTGAGAATATCTTCCTTAATCCTTCTTATTCTTTTCCGTTGATCTTCAAGCACTCGTTACCAGCAGATAGTTTAGTTAAATCTTATTCCTCAAAAATTTTTAAATTATCGGAAATTTGATACTGAAATTTAGATTGAATTAATGTTAATTTCTTTGATTTGCTTATTTGATTGGATATGCTTATGAAAGCTCGTCTAAACTTGTATGAAATTTGGTTCTGAAATTTGGTTATTAGATTAAATTAAATTAAATTTGGCAATTTGCTTCTAAAAGTTGTTTAAAGTGATTCTGAAATTTCGGTTGAATTTCATTATTATATTGTTTTTGAAATTGCTGCTGCATTTACATATTGGATTGAATTAAATCTAATTTTAGCCCTTGAAATTATTGTATGGAAGATATATGTGATTTTTTAGGTGTTACGATCCAATTTGACGTTACTCCGTCAATAACTACATTGATACTATATAGCACAGAATAAATTAATTTTTAATAAATTACACTTATTTTTGATATTTAAAAAAAAAAATAGCTAGTATTTAAAAAAATATAAATTTTCTTATATTTTGCCAAAATACTAAACATATGCATTATTTTGTTAAAATATATCTTTCTATATATTATATATAAAATCGCCAAAAATTGATAAATAAGTATATTGTTAAATAATATGAACAAAATATTTTTAATATATACTACATATCAATTTTTTTAAAAAAAATAAAGAAAAAATATTAGGTTATCTTTTTTTTTTTTTATAAATTTAACTAGCTTATCCATATATTTTTATTCGTGTGTTTTGTCCCAATATTTTAAAACAATTATACTATTCTGTATTTTTATTGATTAAATTGTTTTTAATATTTTCTTTCTCATAATTGGAAATATGACTTTGTTTTTTTACTAAAATAACCCTTATTTTCTTGAAAAATTAAAATAAATGTTGTTTAAGTAAAAAAATAATATTATATTTATAATCAGAGTAAAAAAATGATTTATATAAGATATTATTTATTTCAATAACAATTTCAAATTAAAAAAATATTCACATAAGATATTATTTGTTTCAAAAACAATTTCACCATAAATTTTGTGATTTGTAATAATTCCAGCATAATTTTAACTTTCAAACAAAAACAAGCCAAATCTCTAAATTGGCAACAATTTCAGCAATTTTTTAAAATATTGATCAATTTTAAATTAACATTTAACCATGTATATTGGTGTTTAAATAACTTTTACTATAATTTGGTATGTATTGTTTACATCATGGGCCAAATTGTAATTTTTTGGACCAAACTTCATTGTTTTTATCCAGCAAAGGACTAAATCAAAATTGTCCATCCAAATTCACAATTTTTGTTTATGGTGACGACGGGAGGAAAAGAAAGGTGAGTTAGAACCATACTGTTGCAAGAAATTCAAATAGGATCTTGTTTTTGACAAATTATAGATTGTTCGTTCAAAAAAAATACAAAGATTCATTCGGTTACTTTGTATGATGGTGGCTGAAAAATCACCGTATAAACAATCATTTCTCTACACGCCAATAGATTGGTCTTGGTGAGAGGAAGCTTTTGGTGCTGTCAATTTCAGCATCCAATGGCCAAAAGTCGTCGAAAAGTCGGTCGAAATTAACTTTGCAAAATTGTAACTACTTCACTAGTTCGCTTATCCTGTGGGACCTGGAGCTGAAACTCAAATGGTCATCAATTTAAAATCTAGCAGTAATCCCTCAATCCCATTGTTATGGGGACAGCAAAGCTATCCCTCAATCCCATGTGGTACGCGAAGAGCAAAGCTACTGGTTGTGCCAATAGTTTTCCTTGATAAAACCCAACAGGTCAGTCCAAAATTATTGGAATTATTCAAACCCCAATAGTTAATTAACTATACATAGTTAAATAAAATTGGTCCTTTCTAAAAATGCTGAAACATTTGGTCCTTTCCTTACAAGGCTAAAAAATTAGTAGCAGTAACAAAGGTCATGCTACAATGGTTACATTTGGTGTTCACATAATCAATATAGATTTTTTTTTTTTTTTTTTCAAAGGCAATATTGACTATCAAAATGAATTCATCATAAAGAGGAGTAATTGTTAATGTACGTATATAAAAGCTGGGATGAAAATATTACTACATTAAAAACTTAGCTTACAATGTATAACTTGGGCATAAATAACTAAACCATTAACCACTAGTTTGCAGATAATTATGGGATTAGTAGCAAATAAAATATTTATATGTTATTAAAGATAATAACCCCTATTTTCTAAAATGAATAAAATATTATATATTTTTTCAATAATCTAATTATGACTTAGTAATAAATAATAAAAATTTATATTAAATAATAAATAAATAAAGAACATAATTCCAAAAAAATAAGGATAATTTTTTTCCCAAAATCATTACTAAAAAAAACTAAAATTCATGTCTGAAACAGAATCTTCATTCGAAAAAAAAAAAAAAAAATCTACGACAATCAATTGTACAAGTTATGTATATCAATATATATGATCTGCATTGCAATTTATATAACAGCACATATATTAGTATATATAATTCATATATATATATTGATATATGTAATCTTTATGACAATATAGATAGTAGCATATGTGTTTCTTATGTGCTGATACACATATCATTTGCTATAGTATATACAATATTATATATCCTGATATATATTAACTAAAAACCAATATATATGAATCATATATATTATTGATCATATTACCAAAATATATATATATATATATATATATATATATATATATATATATATTTTGCAGATGAATATAGCTCATATATAGTGGTGGTATAATTTATATTTACTACAACAAATTCTAGTACATATAAAGCATATATACAAATAATGTGGTCCAATTTCCAATCGGAAAGAAGAATTTAATGTTTTTTAAAGGAAAATCTAAATTAATTTTAATTATTTCAGATTCATAAAATTAATTAATATTTAAATAAAATGGATAATTAAGAAAAACTTAATCACTTACAAATAATGTGTTATTTGATTAATTTATAAACTTATACCATTTTATTTTTTAAAGTTAAATAAATGCTATACGCTACCATTTTTCCATAATCATTTAATATATAATGTCTACTGCTATCGATTACAGGATATCATAACACACCTTCAATCTTGATTGTGAGAGTATTCTATTTATTCGGCAGCTAAACATTATTAATTCAGAAAATAAACCAAGAGGCAATGATTTCTGTAGACAATTTTGGTCGAAGAAGTGATTGCACGCAACCAAACCACTTTTCTCGCTATACAACACCTCCAATATTTCACACTAGACAGCTCTCCTCAAAGCAATAATAATTGCTCTAAAAGAATCCACACACAAATATACTCAAATTAAAAGGCAATTTATATGTTCATAGCATTGAAATTTATGTTCTTAGTAGTGCATTGACGCGTATGTTCATCTCACAGTCAGAAATGATAAGTTAAACAGGTACATGCCATATCCGCTTATGCTCAATTGACTGTAAAGTAATTCCATTTAAATGAAAAACAGAAAAAGAAAAGAAACCCCTCAAATCCCAACATCCCAAAACATAAGCTTGCTAGGAGACTTGCAAACACACTTGTACAGCGTTTTGTCAATAAATTCAAGTAACATTTAGTCATTCACCAGCTTAGTGCAAACTCATGATGCAAGGAGACCAATTGGATGACTAAACCAAACATAGGATGACCAATTGGAAAAATTCACAAGTTACCGAACAAAAACAAAAGCATAATCTGGAATAAAATAAAAAGAACGGATTACCTTTGCCAAAAACTATGTTGCATTAACAGAACCGACACCATCAGATTCCAAACGGCTAACACAAAGACTGCAACCTCCAACAACAGAGATCAGTGAACAGCCTAATTACAGCAAAGAAGTGAAATTCGTTAAATAACAAGGTCGTATGAGGAGACAACTGAGGCCCTCTGTCAATCTTAAATGAAGCCAATTTCTCTGAGAATGATACTGTAGAAATATGTACAATAATAACTTTACAGCTCAAGCACAGTAAGCAATGATACCCTTTGATTTCTTGCATTAACATACATTAAGCTGAGGTTCCCAACCATGAGACACATCAAGATCACTGGCATTCTCAGCCACTTTGCGTTACATGTAACAGAACCAACCCTCACCCACTGCCACTGTACAGTTACTCTTACAAAAGAATATACAACAATGATGCGACAACTCCCTGCCCAGTTCAGTGTTTTTCCCTATTCAGGAGGATACACCTTCCGGAATACATACCACAGCCTATCCTTCAGCTATTCTCCCTCCATAAATCTAATAAATATCACAGCTTTTTGGAAGAAGGCATTTGTCCTCGAAAGATGGCCGTCAATCTTCATAGTGAAAATCAGAAACCTCATATTTGCTTCCATCTACCTGTTCTGCTCCAATTCTTCACCAGAATGTGTATCCTGGTTGATCTGCTTCTCCTTTGGAAGGCAATCAACTGGAATGTAAAAATATCCTTTGGGTAACTGTTGATTTTTCATAGAAGCTTGATCGGATGTCATAACCAACTCTTTTTCAAAAGTCTCAAACCGCTGTTTATTGATATATACAGACATTTAAGAACATGTAAGAATTTATGAAAAGATTTATTGTATGAAATTAAGTAAATAAAAACAATTACATACCTTTCTTGAGTTTGAGCTCCATTCTCCATCATCCAAAGGATTACGGGAAGCCAGGACAACTCTATGAGGGATTTGCTTCCCAGCAAACGAAACCCTCTCCAATGGTTTTCTGGTAAAAAGGTTCTGCGATGTGGAGCTGTCATCAGTCTTTTGGTCTGTGTCCATGCTGACTCTAATCCGTCGCTTAACAGAAATGGTGCTATCCACTGTTACATCATCTGATCTTTGAATTGCATCACTGCATGATTTATACCCATCTGTATTGCCTTTAAGTGAGGTTGTAGCTGATTCTGAACTAACCTCTGGGGGGAAGAAAGGACTATGAACAAGCACAGAACGAGCAACATGGTCTCGTTTGCAAGCAAGTATGCTATGTGAGCAAAGAACCAAATCCCTCTGCAAGAATCCAAAATAAAACTAATATCACGGTATTGTCCATTTCCAAAAGAATAAACATTTTTAGGAGGATAAAAATACGGCATTCTTGCATGAAGAAAGCCTATTAGAGAAAATCTTTGGACCAAAGAATAAAAAGCATAAAATATCTAAAACTGCTACAATAATTTTAGCAAGAACTACCTTTATCTTTTCACGTTTAATGATTCGTTCACAAAGAAGGCGTAACCTCTCTAGTTCGACCTGGATGGAAGCATTCATAGAAACAATTAGGTAATTCAAATGAATGTGATTGGTAATTTGTTGCATCTGCAATGCAATAATCTAAATAATCTGCTGGAAATTTTGCCATGTAATATTGAAAATACATTCATCATATATCTTAAAATCATCCATGAGCAACAAATCTAGAAGCTTGAAAAATCATCCAAGGGTCAAAACATACAAGTCTCAACTTCCTAAAGCATCCTGTAACCAGTATATAAGCACTGATATTAAGCTGAAATTAGCACACAACCTAATCATCGTTCATGCTACAATTTATTTTCCACAAATTGCTTCTGCTTTAAACATGGTAAAAATATATATATATATATATCAATCATAGTGATATAATGTGACCTTAATCTTTAGGTTAAAGAACTCGCTTGGGAAAAAATCATTGTAGAAAAGAAGACAGAAAAATAGTCAAACAGAGAACACCCATACCCTGACTTGCTTCATGCTCTTTAACTCATCAACTCCATGTTTTTGAGTTTCAGCCTGTTCACATGAAGAGAAAGTAACTTATCATACAGCACATTAGTTATATAAATGTGAGAAGTAGTTTAAGCACAAAAAACAAAGTCAGACCTTTGCCTTCTGTTCTAAACCATGCCTTTCACAATATGCCTTGTGCTGCATCTTCCCATTAATAGTCTTAACATTAATGTAAAATCCTGTACTTCTAGCACAGGAGGGATGAAATGTGGTCTGACAGTGACCATAGCTACACTGAAGAGAAAATTGCAATGGGTCAGGAAGCCATATACATTGCTTTAGGAACCAAGTTAAACTAACCTTTATGCAGACACCATGTTTCCGTCGGCAAATACAACATATATCAATTCCTTTAGAGATAGTTTCCTGGAATGCCATCACACAGAGAAGAAAATGTTAAACAGCATAGCAAAAATAATCATAAAAACATAATCAGGAAATAAAAGGTCATTTTCATTGGGTCTAAATCCTATTACAAAAAATAGAAATGACCCCAAGTCAAGTTCTAAACAATACCATCACATAATATGTGCACGTACCATTCCTTCTACTGAATTCACTTGCCCCCTCCGAAAAGTTGGTTCAAACACCCACTATGAGAATTGATAATAATTAGGTTAGTTGCAATTTATCAAAGAGACTGGGTGATAAAAATTAAAAAAAGTAAAAAGAATCAAGCTATCTGCATTCAAACATCAACCTCTGCACAGAAAGCATGGACCCATTGACCATCAGTAGATTTCCTAAAAGCACCAGTTGTCCCACCACATAAACCGCATTCAGCAACAAAATAGGGCTTCTCCCAAAAGTTGAGTGAAGCAGCTGCAGAGCATTTAGATGATAATAATTCCTCACATAATTCACAGCACCATGGACCTGTAGATTCTTTGACGCTGCGATAGCAATCCAAGTGAACTGCAACCTGTTGGAAGAAGAGCTCTTGTTGAAGTCAAGTGCCTAGACATCATACTGAGGAAAAAAAGGGAACTCATGGCTCAGTCTATATAATACCTTGCAACTGGAACAGACCAAGATAGGCTTCAGTATTGTCTCCGTTCGTCGGCAAATATCACATGATCTAGGATGCTCTTTCGAAAAGTCAGAAACAGAATGAGCAACATCAGAGAATTTTTCTGATGAGTTTCTTGAAACAGCTATTCTTGAAAGAGTTTCTTTTGGGCGGGGCATCGGCTGAGAAGAAATGCCAGCCCTCCCATTGGGAATGTTCATTTTCTGCAAAAAAGAAAGTTAAATGAAAAAGAAATCATTCAGCAGCAAAAGCTTTCTGGTTTTTTTGTCTCAGCAAAAGCCAAAAAGGAAACAGTACAAATAAAGATGAGCAATCAGTTAGAACCTCATGATGACTAGATTCATCATATGAGTCTTTCCTAAATGATGAAATTCTAGAAGAAGCAGCAGCAGCTGCAGTTGCTGCTGCAAGTACAGCCTGGGCTTCTTTATGCCTTCTTTCCTTCCTGCCCTGTTTCTTTGCTTCTCTAATATCATTAAGGTACTGGTTGACAAGAACTGCATCCCACTTCTGTGCCCTGGCTACGTCAATCTCCTTAGGCAGGCTCTTAGCAACCTTACAAATTAAATTCTCTGCGAGTAGTCACCATAAAAACAAGTATTAGGAGATATAAAGCAAAACGGCCAACACTTTGCCATGGTTTAAATTGGGTTTACTTCACCTGTTATGAGAAACAAAGATAAGTAGAAAACTGAACAAAACCAATAATTTCAAAATATTACAATCAAATATGGTCAATCTAAAATTCCCTGAAAGATTAAAAGCGTGCAACAGTATGTAATAAATTGATATTTGCCAAGCCGGTTAGTGCCAAAATGTGTAAAGATTCATGTAACATATCAAATATCTTTGAAGTTATAGGAGAACAAAACAAATGAGTGAGGCAGCTTTAAGATGTTGCGTAAATTAATAGTCGTATTACTATTTAGTTTAGCATAATAAATGTGAAGAATTATTTTTTTTAAAAGAATTATGACGTGAATATATACTATTTTGTATAGTTGTTTGATATCTTTGGAGGAGTTTTCATTAAAAATATTAACCTGTTATGTAATTTCACTCTTTATATAGAGCTAGACAAAGTTGGACATCAGCAAATACTACATTAGGAAGATATACACAGACTTTTTTCGTGATTTTTCCTGACGCTTATTTTTTCTTAATTCATCTTCTAGAATATAACAGAGAAATTTATTATATTGGAGAAATACGATATAAAGAGGTGGTAAATATATTTCAATATAAATATAAAACTAATTGTTATGTTTATCAAATATAAGGTAAAATTGTAAAAGAATTAATTGATTTTTCCCGAGGTTGAAGATAGCAAAATTACTTTAGAATAAAAGTAAAGATGGAAATTGGATTTAAGAGATAAAGAAAGTGAGCTGGCTATAAAGTTTTAGTCAGTTAAATAATTTAAATAAAATAGGAAAAAAAATATTTGTCACGAAGGAAAGAGGACAAAATAAGGAAACACTGTTTCAATGAAGAGTACAAGCAGCAAGAAGTTTTGTGTGTGTGTGTGTAAAATCTGCACTTCATGGCAAAAAAAATGAAATTCGCTTAGAGAGAAGAAATCCATAACATGAAGAGAAAAGGAAGGGACCTGTAAAATGTTTTCTTGCAATTGCATTGCTAAGCAACTTGTGCTGGAAGTAAATGATTTCTCCTTCCACTTCATCTGCAGGAGACAGGTCATAAACCCCCAGTTTCTTAGCTGTAACCAATTTCTCTGGGTTTGCTTCATCAGATTCAGAAATGGCATTACAGTTTGAATGTATTTTCTGATGATCACAGCAGATACTGGTATTGGAAGATGCCTCCAGATGAGAGGTTTCACCCACCCTAAAACCTGCTCAAGTGAAGATTTATAAATATACAAATCATGAGATGTAGTTGACAGGAAAATGCTATACTCTAAAGGGTAGTTGGATGAATGAAAAATATGAGCAGAAGTAAATAAGGGGTGAAAATATCTTGGAATTTCAAAATACGTTGTTTAGTTTGGCAGAAAATATCAAAGATAGTACAAAACAAAATTATTTTACATCCAAAACTTATCATGCCAACTTGGAGGAAAATGAATAGTAACAATGCAAACAAATAAATAAGCCAACATTTAGTGCTATTTAATCGTTTCACAATATTTCTTCAATCGAAACATAGGAAGTAAAAAAAGGGTGAAAAATGAATAGTATCATTTTTACACTCTTATGTTACATCCTCCTTGTTTTACACCCTAATTTATCCGAACAAACCATATGTTTTTTCCGTTCTATCACTACCTTCCAAGCCAGAAATATTTTCTTTTAAATGTAGCCCACTCCGTGAATGCAACAGTTCCGTGTGAATATATGGGTGAATATAAGAATTCGAACACTCGTTCATTTTTCTGCAGCACACAAGTACACATACATATATTCAGAATTCTCATCATCTCACAACAATATATTAAAATGAAAGATGAGGGAAACAAAAGAAGGTACAAGAGTGATCATATTGAAAAACCTTACATGAGATCAGCAAGGACTAAATTTTTGTCAGAGTAAATAGTAGTTGCCTGATCCGGACTAATTGAATCACCCTGCTCAGTAACAGCAGTATGCTCTACATCAATCTTTTCAGACAAGATGCAATCAGAGGGATTACATGAACCACCTGTTAAACGTACATGCAACTCAAGTCAAATTAAAACCAAATATTGGTAGATCATGGATAGTACCACAAAATGAAACGAGCTGTGTAATCATGCAATAAAGGAAAACTGAACATGAGGGAGTCTATTTGTGAAACAACTGCATGAATATATATTTTACAACTTACAAATTTCTTTTATTGCTAAATGTTGAATGGTATATATACAATATCCTATCAAGAAGAGAAGATGCGGATCCATACTAATGAGATATTAACAGAAACATTAGTCGTAGGAGGTTTAGCATGAAGACAGCATTGGTAGGTATAATAAATACAATTTAATAGTAGAATATGGTATCAATGTTAACGGAATAACCCCTCTCTCCCTCCCTCCCTGCCTGCCTCCCTCTCTTCAGTTCTTTCTTTCCCTGCTCTCTTGTTCTGTTCTTTCTCTTTTCTGTCACAACACAAGATTGACAGAAGAAAGTTGTTATCAGATACGATTGCTGCAAATGTCTCTGAGCCTGAAAAGATACGAGAATCACTGATGGCAGCCATCAAAGCTAGGCTGCAAGCTCAACAAATCCATATTCAGACCTCGATGAGTGAAATCAAGGACATGCTTACTGGATTGAGCATTAAGAACAATCGGAATCTCACTGGTAATCCATAAACTGCCAGCCTTCTGGTGTGCGAATTCCTCAGTCCTGCACAGTGCAGAACTTCGGAAATACTAACAGACACAGCTGTCCATTTTGGACAAGGCTCTTTCATTGCAATTAGAACAAACCCAACGGATGAAGATTATGGATTTGTTATCTACGACAGAAGAGGTCAAGAATCTTCTACAGTTGAGGAATCTCAAACAAGTTTATATAGACTCATTTGAGTCATCGTAACCTAAGCCAGACAACAGGTGATGAAGCTCTCAATTTCTTCCTTTTTGACCTTAAAGATGATTGCAAACGAATGTTCAATTCTCTAGACCCTATTCGTTGGCAAATGCCTATTCTTTGCAACGGCGCAAGAATTTACTACAACATGGTTTCAAGAAAGACCAATAGAAGAAACTAGAAGTCATGTACTGTTTGTGTTAGTTACAGGGCAAGAAACCCCAATATCAAACAGAGATGGTGATAAAATGTTTCATGGTAAAAATTCCATCAACTCTAGCTATTTGGTTCTCGATCCTAGTTCTTTGGAGAGATTAAAACCAATCAAACCCTAATTTCATTGAAGTTGAAACAACTCGAATTGGGAAAACAGAACCTTTTCTACACCTTAATTCCATCTCTATCAAGAAATTTCAATCTTGCTCAAACCTTGACAAAAACAACAGAGAGGGCAACCAATAGTGGAAGCCTTTTGAAGAGGTTGATCAAATCCTTCAGTCACTTGTGCACCCTAATTATGAGAATAAGGTTGAAGATCTTATGTTCATAAATTTTTACCAATTATGAATACACTTAACTGAACTTGAGAATTTCGTGGGTGATGATATTGAAGAGAAGGTAAATGAGCAAATTGATGGTATAATTGACATTCCTTTGGACATCGGTTGACATCCAACTTAACCTCATTGAATTCGAATTTTGGAGAAGAACAAAGAAGACGAGTTTGAGAGCAGAAGTACAAGCTGTTCTTAACATTCAGGCATTTTACTGCAGTTCTTAATGCGATGTGATTAATGCAGTTCTTAACATATATGTCACTTAGGGTGACAACTGATACGGCTATATTCAAATATATTGCGGCAGTTCTTAATGCAGGAGCTCTTACATCTGTTGAGAAACATGTGCCAGTGAGATGTGATTTTATGGCCTTGACAATGAATTCTTGGGTAAAAATAAGCAGTCTAGCCAATGGATGTGTACTACTACTGGTTAAGTTTGTGTTTTGAATTGCTGCCTTAAGACATTGAATTATAGGCACTTTGCTATATGAAAATGTGGAAGTGAAGAAGCCGGTGCTGGTCAGCTCGTGAAATGGACCATGTGCATGAATTCAATCGCTTTTCTGTCTTTATCGTGTTGAAAGTTGGTGAGCAAAATTTAACCGAACCCATGAAACCACACATGTTCAAGGCAGTTTAACCACATGCACAGTACAGTTCTTGATTTTGGTATTTCGTGGTTTGTGGTTCGGTTAGAAGTTTTTACCTTAAAAAAAACCGCACGCCACCAAATCGCTTATTCTCCTTAATATATTAATTTTATTTTCATTTTTAATAAATCTTATCAAAACAACGTCGTTTTTAACTTTTAGAAGTTAAAAGTTATATAAGGGTTAAAGTTATATGGTCTTGGATAATATTGAAGGATGCTGGTGTATCATTGCTGCATTTCTAGAGTTGAAAAGACAGCAGGTTTAAAAGAAAAAAAAAAAAAATTGAATAGTTGTAGCTTGGCTTGTGTGCAAAATTAATTCTAGAGTACAAGGATTTTAATGGGGGAGCTATTTCTATGGTGGACTTTCGTGGAATGAAGCTTCAAGCATCAGTGGAACGGAGGAAGTAGTATAAATATAATGTAATAGCAGAATACGGTATCAATTTAATGGAATGATACACTCCCTCTGAGTTCTCTCTAATTCTTTCTTTTTCCTACTCTCTTGTTCTGTTCTTCTCTGCCGTGTTCTCTCTCTTCTCTATCACCAAACCCTAATCCTCTTTTCAGTACATATCAATTCAGGTGAACGCTATAATTTATTCTCTTTGCATTTATAGATTTTCTGTCACTGATGCCCAACACATTACCTCCAGTACTATTAATCAACAAATAGCAAATGGATGGGATGCACTCATAGTACATGTAAATATAACTTACAGTCCTCCAAATTCACATGGTACAATAATAAAGAAAGCAAGACCTAGCAATAAAGAACGTGGTATTTCATCTAACATAAAGGAATTAGGCGAAAATTAGGATTAGAAAAGCATACCTTCTGATTTAGACAAATCAGTTGCTGAACGATCTTGCAAACCATCATCACATTTAATTGATGTCTGCACAAATTGCATAAGATATAGGAAATATAAATAATGGCAACAAAAGACAGGAAAATAGAGCCTCAGAGTAATCAAATGAAGAATAAGAACTGGAAGTCCACATGATAACAAGTTGCTGCTTCCATTCCTATCAAACATTGCATTTTCAAGCAGCTTATTTTTGTTGTGATAGATAGGTCGAACAGAAATTGACATTGTCTTCACTTTCTCAATAAGAAGCTTAGCATAACCCGTAAATCGAGCAGGCTCAACTTGAAAGAGAAACCACAAAACTTATATAAAGACTACAAATGTCAATGCATGTTCATTTTAAGAAATCCACAGTGCAAAATTTCCTTCAGTTTTACACTGTGAGACTTAAAAAGGTGGTATATTCAAGAAAACCACTGAACAATAGATCAACCCATTACATCAGCATCAAACTATCTGAATCAACATGGTATATTAAAGAAAACAACTGAACAATAGATCGACCCATTATTAAAAACCACTCAATGAGGATCCAAGCTGAAACTTTGGAAATCCAAGAATATGTTAATAACCACACATTCAGATCGTATGCTGTTAATTTACAGTCATCGTACACCCCCATTCACACAAGTTCATGGAATTCACCCTTGAAAATAACTTATACATCCAAAAAAAGATTGCAATGGTGTCAATGCACTGTGCTTCCATGGTCTTTCAAAAACAAATTTGGCACAAGGATTCCAGCTTGCAACCTTAACATCTTCAGTATTTCAGTCACCAAAAATAAACTTATCTATGAAAGATAGAAACTCTGAACAAATTTACTAAATGCAACCATTTCAGGTGAACATGACAGTGAAAGAGGAATGATTTGATAATATTGAATTATATAAATAAAAAAGGAAGAAAACATTTCTTAACACTGAACAATATCAGACTTCCACGCTCTGTCAGAGAATTAAAAAACAACCAAACGTGACATTTTACAAATTATCTACATGCTACCAGCTGGCTGAAAATACTAGACATGAAACAAATCCACATTATAACACAGGGAGGAGAAACAAGTTCCAGAAGATGAAAGAAACTCATGTTCCTATGATTTGAAAACTTATAGATAAGGGCAAAAAAAGCATTCTGACTACTTGCCGCATGAACCATTCAGAGGAATGAGAGAACATTAAAATAAGATTACCTTTTCAACAGTGACAGATAATTCAATTGAATTTTCCGGTTGTTCCCTAGCAAGTTCATCTGCTTTAACCTCACTCACCCCATTGTCACTTACAAATTCCTCTGATGAGCAAATGACTTTATCATCTGTCAAAATTCTAATGTTACTTTTCGTTCTTCTTCGAGGTGGCACTGACTTAACAGCAACAGGATCTGAGAAACCAGAATCTGATACTATTACACCATCAGAATTATCAGTCTCTGCCATCTCACCCTTGGACAAAACTGAAGGTTTTAGTTTAACTTTCAAATTCTTATGCAAAGTACTCAAATAAGCATGATTTCTTAGCCACTTGACTATTTTGCATTGCAAGTCAGGAACCAAACTATCTTCCTGCAAAAATGAAAAAAGCATTAATGAGTCACAGCATGTTGCATTGAACATCTGAAAATCTGTGTCTTTCTTTCCAAAAACTTTAAGTATGAAGTTATCATTTTAACATTACAGAGAGTGTTGAAAGCAATGAATCAGGTGAGATGCCAATCTCCGATGCTACTTCTTTCATGCTCACTTTTCCTCGATCAATTAACTGCACCATTATAATGTAAGATTCAAATTGGAATATAAAGTAGAAAAGTTGGACAGAAAAATTGAGAGCTGAAACCCCCAAATAAATGTATAAAATGGTCTGCAAGATGCATATAAAGATTTCAATAGTACCTTCTTTAAAATCAGAGCAAAATTAAGTGAATCAGAAAAGGTAGCATCCTCATTGTCCCTTCTCTCAGACATCCACATGTTACTGACATGGTCCCCATCAGCACATTCTGATATAAGGATATCATCTTGTCTGGAATCAGACAACCCAATTTCACGAGACTCACTATCACCGGATCTATCAGAAATAGCATCAGAAGTTTCTAAATGTATTGAAGTTTTATCTCCATTGCGGCCGATCTTCAAATTGTGTTGTGTATCAGAGAACTCCGTCATGCGGTTGGTAATGGAAGAGTCACTAGTACGAGCTAACTGAGAGTTACTTATACCACCAGGGGACTCCAAGTGCTTTGAGCAAAAAGCCCGCAACTCAACCTCATGAAGCAAACAAAATCATAATATTTAAATTTTAATTAGAATAGCTCCATGAGGTCACAACATTAAGTTTCCAAAACACTGGCAAAACAAAGCACGGAGAAGAGCTTACATTCTCAGATCCATATTTCCCCCAGACCTCCATTCTGTGTTTCCCCTCCCTTGCACATATAGGATGAAATGCAGCTCTACAAGTTCCTATATACACAAAGCCACCAAAAATCCACTACCAGTATTAGCAACATTTCAATGCCAAAACCAACAGAACAAAGGTGATGGTGCTGGAAAGTGCCAAAAACTGACTTTAGCAAACCATATATAAATTACTTAGAGAGACAGCTTAACAGGTTAGAAACGATTACAAAATGGAAGCAGCAGCTATCAACGAAACTAGAAATAGAATTGGAGAATGAGAATGACATTTGAAGGTAAAAGAGTTAAATCGCAAAATTATATAGTGCAGCTTGCAAGTAAGGTAACGGTTGTCTGGTATCATCAGTAATGCACACTCAGGGTTTGCATATCAGGTATAATCACTTGAGATATCAACAGTGGCATGTCCTAAATGCTTTAATTTCCTCGAACTTTCTTCTTCAAAAGACTTTCAGTCCTCGATAAGAAAAAGGACCAAATACCAAACCCATATAACAGATATTGGACGAAAAAAAAGAAAGAAAGAAAGCAACCAATTGATCAATAGCAAGCAAACAAAACTGGTCATTAAAGCAGATGCACAAAACTAAATCAGGACTGAAATTTGTGTATAGAAGTTCTTCACCAGTGCAGAAAAAATGACATGGTAACAGAACCCAACAACAGATTCATCTAGACTCATGTTAGATGTGAAAGCAAGAACAAGGTTCATGTCCCATGGACCACTTGCACAAGAAATAGGTGTTATCAATAAATTTCACAAGAACAAGGTTCATGTATCATGGAGCACTTCCATGAGAGGAAAGTGTTCAACCATAAAAGTGAGTAAACCGGTGCAATAGAGGAATCCAGCTGATTAATCTAAAACTTCAGATTGCAACAAATTTCGGTATTATATTCAAAAGATTAAGCACAAAAGGGATCGTCCCTAGCCACAACAATCAACTCTAATTAGCAATCTTAAGATGCAAACGTTATGGATGTTCCAAAAGCTAAGAGATATAAGCATGAGATTTGAAACAAATGTTTTAATGCAGAAAAAGCAGATTGATTCTTCTGTCCTAGCATGTATATTCAGGTAAAAATAGCAATCAGCTTTGTGCTTATATTCAATAAATATGAAGTGCTTTGTGAAAAACCATTCAACTTAATACTTGAATTCACTTTGCAGAGTACCAGATGCCAAAATAGACAAAAATCCCAAACCATTTTACCCTCCGGTAAAAGGAAATATGAAATATATTAAAATAATCAAGCAACAAAGCATACCATGACTACAACGAACACAAGCACCATACTTCACTTTGCATACGTTGCAAACTAATTTTCTTCGGGTTTCCTGTATTTCCTGCACGTTTGAAAGGGGTTCCATCTTCCTTGTGTCATCCACGTGTATCTCAGGCATCCATAGAGAACAAAATAAATGTGCAAACTGAACAACGGAATCATTGCTTCCTACATCAACAGGTTTCAAAGCACCACCCTGCTTCGGGCAAAGCACACAAGGGTACTTAGCTGAATCATCCACATCAGTCCTATGACTACACCAAGAACAAAGCCAAGGCTCATCTACATCCCCTTGCGCACCATAACAGTTGATATGAATAGCAACCTTACAAGAAGAGCAAACAATCAAACGGTTTGAGCCATTGCCCATCTCACCCTTGCAACAAAAATCACATATGGATGAATTTCCTTCACAAGGACAACCTATTAGAATCTTTTCTAACCCTGCATCTCTGCCTAAAAGCTTTCGCTTCTTGGAAGGCCGCTCTGAAGTCAATGTAATCCTACTCCTACATCCTAAAAGCCATTCTAGACCGCTAGAAACATCTGAAACAGTGCAAAGCTTCACTTCCTCCTGAGGCAAACACTTGTCACTGTCATTGTCAGTACCTGTATTGTTAATTTGCATTAACTGCTCATCCTCTTGCTTCACTTCATCGTTTACAGAAACTTCACCTCCATTCATGATTCCACGACATAACACATTGTTATCCTCGGCCACATTAACTTGTGGACTTCCATTCTCACAATTCAAAATCACATTATTATTCAAACCATTTGAGCTGTCCCCATAATCTTTTTTCTCATTTTTTAAGTGCGGAATAAAGAAATGCTTAATGCCAGCAAGCGGAGAAGATATGTCAAATAAGGCATCAATATCTGGCAGTGCTAAGTCTCTAAAGTAGTCCTCAGTCTCAACCCAAATATTCCCTCCCTTGGACCGGTCACTTGCCCGCGAAGATTTGTTATCAGCACTAGAATGCGACTTCTTATGCCTCTTTCTGCTATCGGATTGCTTCAGCAAACTGGCCAATCCACTGGGCAGAGTAGACACGTTTGAAAGAACGCCAGAAGTAGTCGACCCAGACCCAGACCCATCCTCAGGGACATCAAATGGTGACCTCTCGCTTAGAGCTTTACGTGCCTGGGAGAAGAAATCAACGTCGAGTGAAGGCTTTTTTTTTGCCGTTGGTAATATTCCAGCTTGGCTGGCCGGGAACTTGGACGCCGAATTCCTAGAAGTTGGGCGGCAAAGCCTCTCCTGGGCGCCGCAACCTCCGTCAGGACCCCTACCCATCATCTTCTTCTTCCCGGGGCATCGGCCTCCGGTCATCTCACGCACCAATCATCGGCAACCCTTGCACCACCATCTACGCATTCCATATAGGAACCGTAACCCTAATCCTAATTTCAATCTAATTCCGTGCTAAATCCTTGTACAATACAAAGCCCTAATCCACAGAAGGTAAAGCTAACCCTAGCCCTAATCAAGCTCCCATTGGCGTCTCAGTCTTCAAGTGCACGCAGATAGAGCGAAAGTAAGAAGAACATGAAAAGTCGTGGTTAGGGTTAGGGTTTCAGTTATTCAGGTTCGTGTTGTTGGGGATCCGTTTTTTTGACGGATTTTTTTATTATTTTTGTTTTTGTATTTATTTTTGTTTTAGTGTAATTTTGTTATGATTTGGCTTTCGAAGGAGGGAGAGATTCGCGTTTTTTGCAGGCAGGAGAGGACGGTTCGTTTCGGAAGATATTTTTATAAGGGGATTTTTGGATAGTATGTTATGACGCAATAGAATTGTATTCGTGTGGCTACATTGATGTTCCACGTGGCTTCAGCTTACAGGCCTCTTTTCTTTCGGTTTTTTACTTTATCTTCCGTCTTGCTTGCTGTTCTGCTCTCTTCTTTTTAATATGGGTAGGATTTTTGTTTTTTCAAATAGAATATATTTGAATTATGCGATTTAGATCATTATGAAACAATTTAGTAAAACCGATGTATTGGATGTCCAAATTTAAATTATGAATAATATATTAGTAAATTTAATATATTTGTATTTTATCAATTTACTTAATTTGTTGAAATTTATTTGAAAGTTTAGTTCTGTTACTATACATCCTTAATAATAATCTTTTCCAAGAGATAACATACTTCATGATTTATTATTTGCTTCAATGGATTAAATTGATATACAATTAATCTTTATATTTGAATATAAAACTTATTTCAAGCGTTTAGTTCTATATTTTTAATTGTTTATATTTAGTATTTGGATTGTTGCTTTTAGTATTATATTTTTTCATTCAGTATACTCATCTAATATGATACAGGGCACAAAACAAAAATCTGTTCAGAATGGCATCAAATTTGCAGTAAAGAAATTTTCATTTAAAAATTCGTAAATTATATGGTGGAAAATTATGGTAAATATGTTTTATGAAAATTGATATCCAGCATATTATCATAAACCATAATCCATAAAATGGACTTAATTTCTCCATTAACACTAAAGAAAATTGAATTTCTGATTTACATTGAAACGTCATTTGTCTTCAATTTTTCCAACTAATCAAATTGTTAATCTCAACAATTTCAATCTTTTCATTGTGCTTGGCAGTCGAAAGTTTTCCCAAAAAAAAAAAAATTAATTCAGCATTACAAATCTCCATCTTTATTCTCAAAAACAAAACAAAAAAAAATCTTTAACTTCAAATTCATAATTTTAACAAGGATTTCAAACAATAAATAAAACAGTGGACGATGTGAATGGCCAAGGTTCCCTGTCATTTCTGTCATCTTACCAAACCATGCATTATTAATATTAAGGCTGGCTGACCATTCCATTGTATGGCAGCTGGAGGCTGGAGCCATAAAGCAGACCCTAGCAATGGTTTTTCAACCTTCAACCATTACAGAACAGCAAAATTCCTAATCTAATTTTTTTTATTATTTTATAATCATACAAAATTAAGAAGAAACATACAGCACAAAGGGTGGAAATCTTTTCATTACACAAATTGGTTACAAAATACAGTTCTATGAAGATAATGAAGCCTAGAAAACACGGGTTTGGGCAAAAAAAGTTCAAAAAACACTCCTCAGAAGAGGACTGTCATGGCAGACACTATAATCTGCTGCCATGGCCGCAGAAACCCCACAAACCACAAGGCTCCATCCATGTCTTCTCAAAACTGAGAAGAGAAACTGAAAACTGAACCGTTTCGATCCCACCATTTGAAAACATGACTAAAAAAAAAGACTCACAAACGGATAGACTTGTTGAAACAGGTTAGTCATGTAAAGTTTTAGCCAAGTTAAGCTAAAACACCAAATGTCAACCCTGAAAAAAGGAAACAGTTATATCCAGAACTCGGCTTTTTCTGTATTCTCAGGGACTATGGCCACCCTAAAATTTGCGCTTTGACAATTTTCGGAGTTAAATGCTTCAAACAGGTTTCTGATTAACAGAAGCCTGCGAAAAATTGATGGCCACGTCCCGGGAAAAGAGAACCGAGTAATGGAAGACTGAAGAAAGACCCATAACTGATGGACCCAAAAACTACACAAGCTGCTACTGCTGAAAAAAGGCAAAAAGGAAAAAAATTGCTAGAACCTGAGGCTATAATTACTTGATATTTGGACTTGGAGGTTTGTTTCCTTAAGAAAGGATATCACACCTCCACAGTCGCTCCACGAGCAGGTCGATGGTGCTGGCGCTAATGGCACTGCAGTGCTGAAGATTCAAACCCAAAAGAGTCTTGCCCATTTTTACAAGGGCAGGTAAGCTTTTATCTGTAATCATAGAGCAACCTGAAGCTGAAAAGATCTGCAAATTGAGCTGGTTTAATCGGCCAAGAGCCACAAGACCAGAATCAGAGATTGGGCACTTAGAGACATCAAGATCACTGAGTGGAAAGCAGTTCTTTGCAATTGCAGATAAACTTGAATCGGTAACATTTCCACCTCCGTCGAGCTTCAGAACTTCAAGAGCCCAACCATGTTGCTTGGTCAATGGCAACACCAGTTTGTTGGTCAAATTTGCACAGCCACTGAGATTGACCTTGACTAAACCAGATTCATAGTTCTCCACTAATGGGATAAGCCCAGCATCAGTTACTCCTTGAAGTCCACTCAATTTCAAATTCTACAACTGGGGGCACAGCTTAGCCAACAAAGCTAAGCTTCCATCACCAACACCTGAGCAGTTTCTGATGCACAATGAGCGCAGGGAATTGCAAGGAGACACCTGCTGAAGAATTAGTTCTCTAATTCCTAGACAGTTTCTGAAGGAAATAATGGTGAAAGCAGTCGACCAGCACGACTGAGTTTAGATGAGAAAGTGTCTGCAATTCGTATTTCCCACTCAGGAGCGGGAAGCGGTTCCAAGGGCTCCAGCTAGTGAAGAAATTGAAGTCCAGACAAACAATGTAGTAGTGTTTGGAAATCAAGTCAAGCCAACCATAGTGCAAGAAGGTATAGCTTCGGAGCTATAATAGAGAGCTTCATAAAGAAGCATTGGAATTTGACACTCTTACAGACCTTGAATCGATGTTGTTGGTAAATAAAAGAGATGAAGACTCAATCATTTTCTCACAACGAAGACGTGAAAGAATTTTGCTGTATGGATTGTGATGCGGTGTTTGTCGATCACTACTGAAAAATAGTTAGCAGCTTTGGTTGTTTAGTGTGCTATGCCTTGCTTTTGGAGGTTGCTGAATTCTTCTTCTTCTGGTTAGGATTATATTAAATTCTTCATTCTGCTTGCAACATTGTATGTTATCATTTTGCTAAAGTTGAAAATTCTTATTTATGTTGTTAAGCATCATTATGATCTCGTGGTATGCGGCTTGCTTATATTGAAAACACTTCTAGGAAATTTTGAATTAGTATTAGTGCTATTTATGGGTATATATTGGAATTCCTTCTCCTAGCCTTCATTCAATTGAACAATTTAAAATTGCAGAAAACGGGTTTGATACCATGAAATCTATTTTGTGAAATTAAGATACCGGATAAATGAAATACTCACAAATGTGATTAATATTATGATTTAACCAATACGTTTTAACAAAATCAAATGGACTTTTTGATGGTTAGAAGCGGTGAATATAATGAATAATGAATAATCAATTATTTTAAAAAAGAATTTTTTTTTTTTTAAAAAAAAACACATATAACCAACTTTCAAATATAAGCCGAGTTTAGGAATCAATTTGAGCATTTTTCCTGACTCGAACAAGTTTTGTAGTCCGGCACAGAAAACAAACTATTACTTAGATGTAAGGACCCCTAAATAGTTTCATCAAAAATCAAGTATGTTATAAACTGTTTTTAAATTAAAAATCCAAACTGGATAATATATTAAATAAAATGAAAGGGCAAACTTAACAAATACCACAATCTAATGTTTCACTTTACCGATTACCGAACGATTTCATAAATCGATTACCGAAAAAAATAATTTAGATACCAATTTTTTTAATCGGTAATTTTAGTTGCAGTAATTACTGAAAAAAATTTCGATAAAATCAGTTAATCTAATTTATCCAATTTTTCACTAAATTTAAGATTTAAGAAAAACAATCTAAAATGTAAAACAAAACTTAAATTTTGAGATGCAAAAGATTGTATTATCATATTTGCCCTTTTTAATTTTTCCTCATCCTTTATTCCAAGAACTTATTAAATATGCTTTTTTGGGTAGAAGATTATTTTATTTGTGCAACTTAGTTAAGCAAAGTTGTATTCCAAGAATAGTGGACAGGACTCCATTATGGTTCACGCCGTGATATTTGCTTCTTATTCCTTTTTCTTTTTCCAAGCTAGTAATTATTAGCTATGAAATGACGAGCTACATGTTGCATTCTTAATACATATAAAAGGTTTAATACCAACATTTATAAGCTATTTGCAAGAGCATTAACTGTCCAATTGCATGTGGTACTTCATTTTAGATATTCATTTTCAAATTTAAAATTTATAAGCGCATTTTTTAAAATTCTTTTTAGTTATTAAGTAGAAATAGGGAAGATATTGTTTAAAATTAACTGAAGTTGATCACAAGCCTATATATTGCTCCATTCACACCCACTTCTCTCCTTCTCTGTTATTCTCTCCAGTATTTTTCTCCTAACAATTGAGTGCAGCCAATTCTTAGGATGAATTTTCTTGCCGCCTTAAAGTAAGGGTGCTCTTGCAACAGCAAAAACTGCTCTAAAATTACGGCACCCATTATATATTTAAGCAACAATTTTATAATTACATACTTAATTTTTTAAAATTAAAAACAATAAAATAAATATACACAACAACTTAAAAACCCAAAAACTTTATTATTAAAAGAAAGGAGGATTTCATGCATTAAATGCAAAAGGACATTTCCTTTTTTTTTTTTTTTTGCTGAAATTATAATTTCATAAAGTCATAAACATGAATATTGTACCATACAGCTAATACAGAAATTAGTATTTAGGGCCTTTTTCTTTAAACAGTTAACCAGTCCAATACAGTTCCTGGGAATAGCATTGAATTTACAGCAACTTCGACCTGCACTGTCAATTTCTTTAATCACGCACTGAATTAATAGTGCGCATTGGCTTTTCCCATTCAAGGCATCATAAACCTCTTTAGCATCCCCTTTAATTTAGTTGTGATGCATCCCTCTGTACTGCTTGCTTTACAGCTTCAAGAACTAGTGGATTAGTCACAAACGGCATCTGTATGATTTTCCAAAACAGAACTTCACCATTATCATTTCAGGCAATTACTGAGATGCTTTCCAAATGATTCCTTTCATCAACTGCAGCGTCCCCGTTGAATTTCTGAAAACCAGCCAGTGGTAAATTCCATCCCTGCTGGTTTCTGCCTTGATCAGCAATATTTCTTGTATGGCCAGTTCCTTCTGCATAATTTGTTTCTTCATCAAATTCCAAAATCAAATGTCTACCTCTGGATAGGATATTTCCTGTGAAGGTATTTTCCCATCAAATATTCTTTCGTTCGTTGCTTTCCATATTATATAAAAACAAAAGATTATGCATAGTTGAGTGATTATTCTTTTTACTACTATTATTTTTAGGCAAAAACAAGATGCATCCATAAACAAAAAACATATTTCAGAAACTATGTTGATATGCCACATCCATCATCTGTGCAATCAAAAAGCTCATTGCCTCAAAGATGCCAGGCAAAAGTATGCAGCATGGGATATCTAGAAAATGTTTTAAGACTGAAAAAATACCAGATTCACAAGCAAAGTTTAAGCCGCCGCCACCACCAACCCCAACACCAAATTGTTCCTTTAACTGCCAAAGCCTTTGTTATGTGAGGGAAGTGATGCAGACGTCCATAGCCTGATTTTAGAATCAAGAAAGTTGCAGATTTTGTTCTAATACTCAAAAAAAAAAAAAAAAAAAAAAAAAAAAAAAAAAAAAAAAATTAAAATTAAAAAATAAAAAAAATAAAAAAAAAAAAAAGGAAAAAAAAAAATAATAAAAAATTTTAAAAA
>CANUEY010627107.1:0-56525 GCA_948099555.1 Croton setiger
ATAAATTTTCTATAAATAAAAAAATTAATACTCTAAATTATTCACCAATTGCTACCAAAATGGTTTTACTAAAATCTTCCATGGGTATATATTAATTAATTTAAAAAAAAAAAAAAAAAAAAAAAAAAAACCTAGACTAAAATAGCAGTACAATAACAAATCATCCAATGCATGTTCCTCTAGAGTAACTTGACTCAATAAGGATATGATCGTCTACCATTATTGAGAATGATGGTAGGACGCAGAATCCCACAATAATTCAGCTGCAATTAGCAAGTAATTGCCAAGCAACTAAACTCAGATTTCAATATCATGAAATACAGAGTTCAAAACTTGACATAAGAGTACAATCCTGTGAGACAAGAAAGATAGCTATTGCTTCTCGAAAGCATATTACTTCCTGCATGCTTCTTTCTTTAATGTGTATTTGTGTGTTTGTATTATATAATGAGTACAGGTGTTTGAATTATCCTTCAATGCGGATCAAAAAGCCATCTAAAATTGGCAATCACAAATAAACTAGCAGGCCCCTCCATAAACTTGTACACAACATTTCTTAGATTGCTATGTCCCCAAATAAATAGCATAATGCAATTACAACTATCACATCAAGAACAGAGCTCATTTTCATTTTTCACAATAACTTTCATGTCGCCATACAAAAATCTATTCATTATTTATAAAATCAAACATCAACATCTACAAATAGAAAATAAAGCAACTCAGAAGAACATAACTCAACATGAATATTCATACAGCCCAACAATGAAGCTTCACTAAGACAATAAGAAACCATGATGCAAAGGAAAACATGAATAAATTTGCGAAATACAGACACAAAAAGATCGAGAACTTACAGCACCACAGGAACAACAGTTAGGAACTTCCTATTGCGTGTGAGCTGCTTTCCGTTATCCATCTGTTCCCACCAAGTAAGCCCATTATATATCCCCTGGTCTTCTGCAAAGGGTGTTCCTTTCTTCCAGTGAAAGAAGTGATAAGTGATCTACAAGGTGAAACATCATCCTCAATCACTATTTGAAAACGTGTGCACGAAGCAGACAAAAAGAAATAGATCACAAGTTCATTAGCAGATAAGCAGAGTGCTAAGCCGAAATAATCTGATGTTGAGTCACTAAAAGGAAAAAACAGCACTGACATTGCTGTAACTTTTACACTTAGAAAAATCATTCAATTATAAAATATTCCTTGACTATGAAATTGGTTCATACTTCATGAAAAATTAAAAATCAGCTTGGATGTACCACAACAACAAATGCATGATCCCAGCAAGACCGTACTAATCACTTTGAACTCAAATAATAAAACTTGCAGCAAGTAACTCCTGCAAATTCATCTACATCAAGGGCCCATGACACAGAAGGCACTTTGAAAACAGAAGTACATGGATTAAGACATCAACCAAAAACTGCGATGTCAAGACAGCACTTATACATACAAATAGAAGAAATAAATTCAAAGAATACATAGCACTGCACCCAAAAAAAAAAATGTTAATACAGACAGATCTTGTCCCCATCTCTCATAACTCAAGAACCTAGTCTATTAAGTTATCAAATTTCCTGCTTTTGAATCAAGGGATCTAAAGTATAGTGCAATGAGTAATGTAGAGAAAACAGCCTAAAAACTTATTCTTCATTAAAAATTTGCTGATATAAACCATAAAAGAACATCACTTTGCTTCTGAAATTCCTTAAGTAATGAAGTTTTCTCCTACTTACAGGACCAATCAGATTAATATGAAATCCTCATGGAGCAGCATATCTTAGCCTTGCATAACATAACTATAACATAAGCAGAAGCCTACCTAAGCCCACAAGCCAGAAGGGCCAATACTCAATAACACAAACAAATCTAGGTTACTGCACTATATGACATTCAAGTCTCAATAAGCCTATTGGAAAATCTCTTAGCACTGCAATATGAATCTAAAACAAATCTTGGACATGGTTACGGCATGTACCTTGTCTTTATAAACCAAAACTTCCACAAATGGAAAAAATCCTGAATATCCATGTAAATTTTGTATAATGTTGCCACAATAAATGTTTAAACAAATAAATCAATAATAAAGTTGGAAGCAAACCAACTGTCATTGATACATCATATCTCAGTATATAAATTACAAAAAAAAAAAAGAAAATGAAAACAGATTGTATAGACTTATAAACCAGAAAAGAATAGGTATTGAAACATTGCATGCATGATGTTGACACCAAGGTATATAAAAAAAAAAAAAAAAAACCGATAACTCTGTGTGGACCGCATTCAAATAATGACATGTGCAAACAGAGACATCAATAAATACCATTTTTGTATGAGCAGTACGAGTTAAGTATGGAAATTGAGATTTGTGTCCTGTTTCTACAACAAATGAATTAGAAGCCAAAATATCCATATTCAGGGAGCTAACAAGATGATGCATTCATTGAAATCTAACAACTCATCACCAAGTTTCCCAATCTCACTTTTCTGTTTATTACAAGATCACTGAAATGTGAAACAAGCCATGGCAAAAAAAATTTAGCTGTATATGTTCACTTGAGAGGAAGGTGTAACATTTATTAGCGAGAGAGCATACATTTTTACACTACCAAGCATTGAAATTTGCAATTAGGTAAAGAAATTTCAGATTTTGAAAACACTGAAGACATTAAACATGCAATTTGAATTACAATATCTTCACTGTTCTTCTAATATGCAAATAACCTGAGGTTAAATCCAAAGTAATAGACAGTTAGATACATTAGCAAACAAATCACGCCTGAAAATTTCAGAATCTGAGAAGGCAATAGTCACACAACACAACCCACAGGCCGTATTACAAAATCCTACAAAAACAAAACCGACTTGAAACCTGAATTTCAAAGCTGAAGACTAACCAATTCCAATCCAGCATTTAACAATACAATGAATTACCTAGCAGAGAATCCAATTCCGGCACTAAAAAACATAATAAACCGCAAGCATACACTCTTCAATGCACTAATGGTCTTTTTTCTTTCTTTCTTTCCTCATATCCTAAAATTCAAATTCAAAACCCTAATATATTATCTTCTACATACAGATGAAATCCAACAGCAGAATCCGGAGCACAATTCATACACATAAAGATGTAGAAGATATAAACTGAAAGAGATAGAGAGGAAATCAAAATAGAGAACGTACACAAAAGTGGGCGAGATTAACGATGGTCCAGGCCATGCCAGGAGAACAACCAAAAATAGATAGAACAAGAAGCCAAGAGAAAAACAGGATGAGTATATAGGTTGTCCAAACCCCAGGGTACATGAACCACTCAGTATTCCGGTTCAGATCCGCCGGTGGCACCGCCTTCACATACAGATTCGCCATAACTCTCGTTTTTCTAGTACCTATCTAATAATCTATATCTGCTCCGACGATGATTCAATAAGGAGTTGTTAATATCAGGCGATGATGAGAAAATAATTATTTTGGATTAAGATAAATTCTTCCAAACCAATAAATTAATGGCTATGGTGACTTGTAAATTAATCCTAAATCCCAGTTTTGTGTTTTGCGCCGTTTTGGATTTGGTTAAGGGTCCTGATAATGATAGCTTTCCAACTGATTCATTAACCAGCGATTTCGTCAGCTAAATGCGAAATTCTATAAATTCTTTTTATATATATATACTATATAAAATAAATTTGGTAAGCCAAACCGGCACCGTGGATTACCGATTGCTAAAAATAGCCAATACTCAATCAATTAATCATCGGATTAATGAATAACTAACAGTAATAAAACTAATAATTTGGTGATTGCTCTGCTAACAAATCAAAACATTATAATGTAAATTTGAAGCAAAGACAACTTGTATTGAATTCAAAATGAAAATTAATATAAGGGATTATTTATAGTTTAAAGATTTTATTTCATCATTTATCCTAAAACATTAAATTTCAATTACAACTGTCGCACATTTATATTATTATGTTATAGAGATTTTTTAATATTTATAAAATATAAAAGTAAGTAATATATATATATATATATATATATATATATATATATATATATATATATATATATATATAAATTTGTCTTATATTTAGTTTAACTGTTCCTATCAATAGATAGCTCATAATGGTTATTTATAGCTGATAATTGGTAGCGGATAATTGATTTGGGTTAATATTTAGTAAAAATTAAGCTGTAATTATGATTATAATGTAATAATAAGGGTTAATTATAATTATATATTAAATATTAATTTTTATTTTATTTTTAATATTTCATATATTACGCTAAATAAAATTTAATTTAAATATAATTATTATTTTTAAAAAATAAATTTAGTATTAATCAAAAAATAACATAATTTAATAATTATTTTAAAAATAATTTAATTTAATATTATTTTAATAAGATGAATATAATTCTAATATTTTGATTTTAAAATTTACAAAATGCTTAAACTAACTCTGACTAAACAACTAAACCAAAACCAAAACCATCTTAACATGTATAACTTTATTTTCCCTTAAAAAATATATATACTCTATATACAAATATACTTTTCTATTTAAAAATCAATTAATTAATTTATTATTCTCTCACATTCCCTTATTTATTTTGTTTTGGCTACACATCCTACGGAAGCCATTTATTTTAGTTTAAAAAATGGATTTAATGTAAAAAAAATAAAAAAATAAAATCACTAAATTTTAATAATATTTTCAGATATTTTGTTTAAAAAATGTGAAAAAAATGAACTCTGTATATTTGTTATATAAAATATGTACAATAGTTATACAATAACTATAGTTGAATAATACTCATACCATAGTGGTAGAAAAATAGTATAACAGCAGTTTAACATTTTTTTATATTTATACAATAGTAGCACAACAGTAATACAACATTAATTAAATATCATATTTTGATATTATTTTTATCATAAGTCAATAATTAAAAGAAAAAATTGAGTCATTACTCAAATTTAAAATAATTTAATATGCCTCCTTGGAAGCGAATATTTTTTTTTAGAAAATTATTGGGAGCGACTTAATGTAAGGGTAAATATACAAAAATTAGGTGAAAAATTGATTGTTCAAATAGTAATAATAATAATTTTTTAAGTAAAAAAGAAGATTGGTTTAGTTCTCAAAAAAAAAATTATTTGACAAATTGAGGACACGTATGAGAATGATATTCGGCTTAGAACTGTGAAAGAATGGACTATGGAGTGTTAAAGTGGAAGTGGGCTTATAAAACTATAGCCCACAAGTGTATTTCGGAGCCCATGAAGGTTTGCCTTCTTTGGTGGCTGGCCAGCTGGGCTGGGGATTACAATGAGTCGGTTACCGTAATTTCACTGCTATCTGCTCCATTCCGCCTTTTTTTTTCCTATCATCCGTTATGTCCGGCAAAATAATTTATAAATTTGACCCGTTCCGCCGGCAACATGAGTTTTAATTTAATTATATTTTTAATTATCTAATATAATTTAAAATAAAGTCGAAGTCTTAAATATCATATTAAAAATTTTAAAAACATATAAAATCTTAATAATATCCTAATAATAATATAAATTTTCAATAAATAAAAACATCCATAAAGTTTTGGTTAATCTTGTTGTTTATAGGTTGAGGAACGGTAAAAAATTGGAGGAAACGAAAGGGATGAACGATGTATAGTAGTGGCAGTGTAAAAGCAGAAGCCAAGTGGCGGCAGACATTAGTATTTAAAACCCTAAAATCCACTGACAGTGGTAGAGTCGTAGAATTTTTAATTGAGGTTTAAGGATATTAATCCAATTGTACAAATAAATAGCTTAACGATATTAATCCCAATTGCTGTCTGATTATCTATTCCATTCCATCTCCAATCAAATTAATCAGCCGCTGGTTTAGAATTTTTTGTCAATAATATTTCTTTACTTCCTTTTAAAGTGATTGCTTATTCAATTAATTTTGTAATTAAAATTTATGTTCATGACATCACAGTGGTTGAGCCTTTTCTGAATATTAACAGCAAAGAATTCAGTATATGTATTTTTTTTAGCTTATGGTAGATTGATGCCTTAATTTGACAACGAAATATGAGTAGATGATATATATAGAAATTTTGTCTCTGGTGTATATAGGAACCGTTCATATAGACTTGGTTGGTTTCAATAATTATTGTTTATTATTTTAATAGCTATTTTTTTTTAAAAAAAAACATGTATTAATTATTTACAAAATTATAAGTTAAAAAATAAATTTCATATTATTTTATTAGTTAAAATATTATTTATCAAACTTAAAAGGTAGCATTTTATAAAAGAAAAAAAAAACTACATAAAAAAAATTTGCTGAACACAATAATTTATTGGAAGAGTATAGAATGTGTTAGATGACTTTTATAGAAAAATACTCAATATGCTAGTTATCCAACAATCTACAAAACCTTGCTTAGTTGCCATCATGTAAGCTTGAGAACTTTGAAGACTATAAAAAAAATTGTATACTGTGGGTGATCTTTGAATTAGTAAATTTATTTATTTTCTTTAAATATTAGTGCCGGATGATTTGATTATTTTACAATATATGAGAAGATATATATATTTAATATATTCTTAGTTTAGTACATAATTTTGAAAATTTTATTTTAGTGACAGCGGATAATTATGTTTAGTTGGCATTTAACTTATTATTATTATTTTTTTTTAAAAAACCAGAATTCGAACTTAATGTTTCTGACAAGTTAAATATGCAAACGCGAAGATAGAGTCAATGGCTTTAACTTACAGAAACGAAAGGATGGTCCATTGAACTTTTAACAAATATTGTAACTTATAAGTTATGGAGATGTGTATAAATAATAAACACTTAGTCGAATTCATGAATCACCCTTATATTAAGTTAAAACAAAAATTTATTCGGTATAAGAGTAATTTCCTATAAAAAATTGGTAAAATAGTAATAAATAAATTTTATTGATTGTTGTCCCTATATCTTGCACTACCAAACATATATAAATGATTAAATGGTACCAAAACAAATTTTAAAATAAAAAATAAAATTTTCTTTTGGTTCTTGGTGTCTGATAGGTTCATTCACATTTTTTTCTAATTTTCATTTTTTAAATTAGCTATGTTGTGTCTTCGAATTTAGATTAAATTCAAATAATTGTACTATTTTTTAAAAAATCAATTTTTTCTGATTTTTAAAATTTAACTTTTTATTATATATTATAAATAAACTTTCAAACTTTTAACCCACTACATTTAATTTCGGATGTGTTTTTTTTTTAAAAGGATTTTTAAAACATAAAATAAAAATTATGAAATGCAATTGAACATGGAAAAAATACTTTTTTTTTTAAGTTTAATTTAATATGTTTCCTAATCTTTTTTATATTTGTACGGCATGATTATTATTGACCGTTCAAATGTCAACTCTAAAATAAGAAAGACATTTATTATTCTTCTCTCTCTTTTTTTTTTTTTAAAAAAAAGACATTTAGTATTATTCAAACCACTTATTCACTTTATATATAATTCCCTAAGTTTGTATTGTTGATGACCTTCTTCATCTTCCTCATATTCTTTCCCATAATAGCAAAGTAAAATGGATTCTGTGGATATACCATCTTTCTTTATCTGCCCAATCTCTCTTCAGGTCATGAAAGATCCTGTTACTATTTCCACTGGAATGACTTTTGATAGAGAAAGTATTCAAAAATGGCTTTTCTTCTATAACCATACCACTTGTCCCATTACTAACCAACCTCTTTCTGATTTCTCTCTTATACCCAACTCCAATCTTCTTCGTTTGATCCAATCATGGAAGTTACAGCACCGTCCTCCTCCGCCGCCGTCTGACCATCAAAACCCAGATCATGAAGCTTCTTCTTCTGTCTCCTATATTATTCTTCTTCTTGAAGAAATTAAACATCCTCATTCTCAGGTAAAGTCTCTTAGAAAAATAAAAAACCTAATTCAAGAAAAGCATAGGAGTTTATTATTTTTAGGAGATGATGTTATATTTTCTTCTATAGTTAAATCTTTATCTGATTTACCAGTCGATGAAGCAGTTTCAGTTTTAAGTCTCTTAAAGCCGTCTGATCAAACATTAAAGATCGTTTCAGAAAATGAAAATGGGGTTTTGATTTGTTCTCTTTGTGAAATTATGACAAAACATTTACAAAATGAGGTAAGAACACATATTGCTATTCTATTAAAGTCAATATTCAAAGTAGTTGATAAAATTTACAAAGCAGAACTCAAAGCAGATTTCTTTGAGACAATTGCAGAGATATTAAAGGATCAAAACTCCAAAAATGGAAGCTTGGCTGTTCTAAACATTTTAATTGAGGTTTTACCATTTGGAAAAAATAAGGAGAACGCTATAAGAGGAGGTTGTGTCCCAATTCTTGTGGAATTGTTGGGTGAAAATACAGAAAGGAGAAGTTGTGAAATGATGCTTGTTGTGTTAGAAAAACTTTGCCGGAAAGCTGAAGGACGGGCGGCGTTTCTTGGTCATCCGATCGGCATTGCGGCTGTTTTGTCCAAGATCTTGAGGGTTTCACAGATTGGAAATGATAAAGCAATTAGTTTGTTGGTATTGGTTTTTAGGTTTTGCAAGAGTAAAGAGGTTGCACAAGAATTCATTGAGGTTGGTGGGGTGGCCAAGGTTTTCATGGTGGTTCAAAGTGGTTGTGACTCAAAGATCAAGAATAAAGCTAATGAAATTTTAGGGTTTCATAAAAATATATGGAGAAAATCTCCTTGTTTTCCCTCTTCACTGAAAATTTAATTATTTTTACATATGTTTGATAAATTATAATGGAAAAAAAAAATTACAAATACATTGAATAAATATATTTATAATTTTACAAAGAAAATCACACACAGTCGTTGTTCTATTGCCGTGATTATACATTGCACATCAAATGTTGGTTTAACACTTTCTTCATTAATAATTGCCGTAATGGTGATTATACATTGCAAATCAAATGTGTTTAACACTCTTTTCATTAATAATTGATATTTAATTGTTTACTAGTTTTTTTGTCATTTTTAAGTGCGTTTGTATTTGTGTTCAACTACTCATTTAATAAACATATTAATATACACAATTTATTTAAAATTATATTCTTCTCCCATTTAAATGTTTATGGAAATTTAAGAAAAATGTGTCAAATATTATATGAAACTTGTTATTTGTATTCTGTACTATATATATTTTCCTGAACTAGGAGTGAAATTTATATTGGATGAATCAAAGCGAACATTAACTGCTACTAAACTAAATTTAGAAACGGATTATTCGTTGCTAACACTCACCTCAAGCTAAAGTAGAAACGAATTTCGATCTGTTACTATTTTACCAAAGGCTAAATTAGAATCAGATTTTAAATTCATTCCTAAGAATTCACCAATGGCTCTCTTTGGATAAAAAATCAGCTAAGGCTAAATTCCTCTAAATTTTTTTATTTGAAAATAGAGTTCCCTCTAATTTTTACTTTCATTTTCGTTTCCCTCTCTTTTATTTTCTTCTGTATTGCGACTCCTTCTTGCTGTATACTTCCTCTCTTCTCTTCTCTCTTATGGATTGGATTAGGGATTTCAAAGGGTTCCAATCGATCTTTCCTTTCTTCTTTGTTTATTCGGCCTTCAGAAGTATATTAGGGGGTTCAATTTTGTGAGTCTTGTCAATACTCTTAGGAGTTGGATAAATCCTATGAGGTTGTGCTAGGCTTTTAAGTTTCATCAAAATCAACAGTGTGCAATTGAAACGTGAAGAATTGTTGTTGTATAGCAGGAAGCAACGTTTTGACGGAAGGTAAGTTTACTCTTCTCATCTATATCGCTCCTGCGATTTTCTTTTCATTTCCTGCTCTGTTCTAATGATTTGATTTGTTCAATTTGTGAAGCACAATTTCAGACACTCTACCGTCAGCACATGTCGGCAACTTTCTCTTTTATCATTAATCGAAAACTGAAATCAAGTGTTTTGAATCAGATTTGAAGCTTCAACTTTATACCGATGTTCAGGTAAGCAAATTTTTATGCATGTTTCTGAGATTTTTGTGCTTAGCTCCTTAATTTTTCTGAAAACGGTTTCTGTTTTTATTCAGGTTCTCAATTTTTTCTAGGAACGGTTTAGCTTCTATGATTGGCTCAGCCTGCACCTTTTTGGCTTCTGTATAGATTTTTCATTTGTTTGAAAATAGTAGTTTCTGCATTTTTTTTTTGAAATTGCTTGTGAAGGATTAGATTACTAAGCTTTGAAGAGTCTCACATTGATATGTTGAATTGGTTTTGTCTTAAGTTTTTGGTTGGTTGCAATTTTTATGGTATATTTGTTTGATAATTATGGAATGTTTGCCGCAATTACTTGCTGTTCTTGAACTATTGTTTGCTTAAGCTAGAACCTTAATATTTATAATTAATATCATATAGAGGATATTGTTTTTTGTATAAAGCTTTTGGAGATTAGATGCCGTTTAGATTTAATCTTTAAGATTTTTTGTGTTATGCTCTTAGAGTTGGTTCTTTAACTAACATATATTTGTTCTGAGGAGGATTTGGTTGTGAAGAAAGCCAAAGAGACAAGACTAATTTCTTATATATGTGTTTTAACTAGCAAAACTAACTAAATAATATATGTTAAAAGGCTGCTTTTTTATAGTCAAATAGGGGTGACCTGTGGCTAATATCAAGACCATTTGTCATCTATGATTTTAGTCGGACGTCAAATAAGACCAAATCTTCAAAAAGTAATAGAAAGCTTAATACTAGCAACATTGGTTATGCTCAGATATTTATCTCTCTCTGCTGCAAAAAATTGCTACGAAAGTGCAAAGTAAGTCAAAGTGGAAGCAGCTGGGTAAATTAGCTATGTCTACTAGAAAGTTATTATGCTATGCTATTCAACTCTTAAACTGTATTATTGCACTAGATATCCTGTGGCATTGAGATAAACTGAATGATATGAAAATGAGAAAACTGAGCTGCTTTTTTGCCTTGGGATCTGCATGTTGATTATGAAGTCAACCTTAGGCAATAATATAGTGGTCTTTGTTTTCTTGAACATTGCATTTTGGAGGTCTAGTCCATTGAATGTGCCAAGGAGTTATCTGACACTAGCTTGGTGCTTACATTAGTTTATGATAAGGAAAATATTTTACAAATGTGCAGATCTCGAAGGGAAAACAGATTTCAAAATTCAAGTACTAGAAGAGGTGGAAAAGCTCAAAAGTGAAAGAGTACAGAAGCAGATATAAATAGTAACTTCTTTCTGCAAAGATTTAGTTGTTCCATTTTAAGTTTTTGTTAAGTTTGATCAAGTCATAACTTAGTCTATTAGAGTTGAATTATAATATATTGATTACAGTAATGGGTCATGCATGCATGCCTTATTCCTTTTCTTTTTTATGCACCCATTTTCCTTTGATGAGTTGTGAAGTAAGAGAACTATTTTAGAAGGATTGTCAGAAAAGCACTTGAAGAGGCAGAGGCACTTGAGGAGTTATAACAACTATAGTAGCAAAAAGAGCATATGCAACAGCAAATTTACCATGTCATAGAGCTATTCAAGAGTCACTTTCCAACATGTCACAGAGCTACTCAGCAGAGTGTTATGGTGCATAATATTTTTAACGTAACAATACATTTAGTTTATTGTGAAGTGAACATTATCAGTATGGTTCTATTACTATATTAGGTTTAGAAGATTGGTAAAAAAAAAAATTATTAGGTTTAGAAGTTAGTTATCATTCTACATACACATGCATTTGAATTTATTTTAAATATTAATTGTTATTAAATATAATTTAATTAATTATGAATTGAAATTTCAGCCGAATTATTTTTTATGCATTATTTAATTAATTAGAAACAAGTTTAGAAACTAAATGATTTCACTTGTTCAAAACATATTTAGAAACAGAAAAATTAATTAGGTAGAAACGGATTTAGCGACGGAAACTATGGATAATATTTGTAAATATCCACTTTATTGGTAATGGATTTAGACAGATTTTTTCTTTTTAATATTGAAACGGAAACGAAATGGAAAATTTAGATCAATTGGCTTCTAAGTTAACAACAAATCCAAATTATTTTAGCAACGGTTGAACCGTTCCAAAAAATAGAAACTGATGCAGTATCAAATCTAGGCAAACTCTAGGATAATTTCGTTGCAAATATTTAGAATTTAGAATCCAGTTTTTTGGATATAGATGTGTCCTTTGCTAATCCGTTTCTAAATGCAATTAGGAACGGAAACCTATAGTTAGCAAAGTAATTTCGTTACAATTTTGCATTTTTTTAGTGATTACCCATTACATCTATACTCTATAGTTCTAATTCTCTCGAGACAAATGCAAACCAACAATATATCAACTACCCATCGGAAAGAGCCAACTGCCAATTACATGACGATAGTAGCAGTTGAACTTCTTGATTTGACCTAACTTTGCTCATTACATTATATAAATCTTAATTCAATAATTTTAAATTTGTATTCAAAATTATCTTGAGACTACTAGTTCAACTTTTAATTGTAATCTCATTAATAAAAAAATATGGGTATCTATAATAAAAATGATGAAATCGCATCAGAACTAATCCTTACAGCTTGATTAGTATTGTATCTCTTGATTTTATCCATTATATATATTAATTAAGCTTCAGATTCTGATTAATCATAAGTCCTTGATTGTTCCCATAAACAAGATATATTATAGAATTAAGTGTGTATTATTGTGGGACCAGGATACAATTAATACATACATAATCTAATTTGACCATTTAAAATATTTTTATCATTTTTAATTGAATAAGCGTTTGAGACGAACAAGACCCTTTTAGGATGCAATTTTTACTTTATTAAAAATGTTCTTATATTTGAAATTTTTTATCAAAATGCATACATAACTACCGGACACATACATACATAATGTGGAGTGACGCCTCTCATCTCTTGAACTTGTGTTATAAATACCTAATTAATATTACTTATATTATTTTGTATTTGAAAGGATAATAATATATATTATTTGATAATGAGATATTAGTATTGCGAGTAGGATAATAATAAGTAGAATAAATCTAAAATATTCCAAGAGAAGCTGTTTTTTCAAACAAAGATACCAATTAAATTCAACATTCTTTTAAATTATGAATTAGAGAGATTCACACATACCTAAATAGATTCTTTTCGGACTATTTATTAATATTTTCCTAATCCATAATTATACATGTGATTATTAATTTTAACTTAAACAAATGCATAGCGTTCAAGTCTTTAAAGTACAACTGCATTACAGCAAATAGAGAAAAGTTGGTATATATAAGATTTCCAATTTGGTGAGTGAGAACATATATATAATTATACATAGTTGCTTGTTGTCCGTACAAAAATGTATTGTCGATCACTTTTAGAGTTACATATAATCCTGAATTTTCTTCATTGCAACTTTCAATCAATCAAATTATTTGTCAAGTCAACAAAAGAAACTCTTTAGTCAGTAGGCCCTTTTTTATTTTTATTTTTCATGATTTTTATTTTATTTTATTTTGTTGATGAATAAAGGAGGTGAAGGAAAAGTTATACCATTTGATTGATTGAAGCATTATGACCTAAATTACTCTTACCTAATGATATATATAACAAACTAATTAATTAGGATAAATGTATAATAAATTAAACTTATGATTTAATAAATCAAGATTATATTTTTTAATATAGTTGTATTATGGATATGAATTAAAATAGTATTTGATATTAAAAAAAAAAAAAAACAAAATTTTCGAATACTGACATAAAGATGGTTCTTGATATTGCTGTTGGGCAAAAGATGATCACAAAGTATTTGACTGGAGCTGGACTGTTATATGTTGGTAAGACAGAGAAGCTATGGAAATGTGTGAACCCTGCAACAAGTAAAATGATGCCATATCCAAAAGTGACATGGAATGCAACTCGGAAGTTTCTGGCATCTCCTGTCCGGCTGGACGATATGCATTCTTTCATCTCGGAGTAGGTAAAGACTCTCGCTTGGCTGGGCAAGTTTATCAAATGTATCCTACATTCCTTATCATTGTCTTATGTAGATATGAAGCTGCTACAATGTTTAAGAGTATGTGCTTGCAAGAACTTGCTTTAGGTAATTTAATTCAAGTCTTGACTATGGCAATTGCCTTTAAGAAATGGATTATAAGCCATGACTCATGTTGTTGGCAACCATGAGTCAACCTGAAATATTTTAATCTACTTTGTGATTTAGTGTTTGATTAACTATATTGAGGATTTCATATAAACTAGATATTTTTTTGATGTTCACCATGTTCTATGTTCTGCAGGCTTACTTCCAATTATGTTCTATATTTTTTACACAGGATTGTAGTTGTGTTTCACATCATGCAAATAAGTTATTTTTTAGTTTATATTATTAATATTTCATATTTAAGAAAAACTTATCATACTCCAGTGGTTTTAAACCCCATCTATGAACTCAAGCAATCCTGACTTAATCCAGTTCACATACTAAGTTCATATTTATGCATGTGTGTTATCGTGAGGTGAAAATAAATGTTGATGCTGCTTTATACAGAGAACATCCAGGTGGTGTAGTAGTAATAGTAGTTGTGGTTGCAAAGATGGTTTGGTTAAAGATTAGTCTGTGCAGAAAATTAACCAAGGGAATGATCCAACAATCCTTGAAGCTTTGGGGTTCAAGTTGGCTTTGCAGTTACGGTGACAGAGACAGTGGCAAGTGTATTGTGGAAGGTGATGTAAAAGTTGCTACAGTCTGAATAAACAAATTGAGGTTCCATGGAAGATTGAAACTGTGGTGCGGGACATCTGGGCTTCAAGGGGCATTAGGGAGATCTTTTATTTTGTCTATGTTAATAGGAAAGCAAATACTTTGGCTCATGATTTGGCCAAAAAATGTTTAAATGATCAGTTTAGGTTCGACTTGTATGCACAGTTAAGATTTCTCTGTTAAATGCTTTAATGCTGAGAAATGAATATCTTGCGTTTAAAAAAGAAAAGAGACCTCTGTGGAAATTAACGAGATGATTCTGCAGAATTCAAATTCAAAAACGACTAAAATTAAACCAAAAATAGAGAATTAAGGAGAGAAACCCGAATTAAACCCAATGAAACATCACCGCTATCATGCCTCACCAGCCCCAACTGAGATCACCAATCGACTAGTCTGGTGAGTAGGATAGGTAATTGAAACAGTCGAAATGATGGCCGGAAGGAGTTCCGGCTAGAATAAGTCAATGTCGGAATGGAATAAGTTCATTCCAGAGAATGATCTTTAGCAACTGAGGGCAAGGTCAGAATTGTTCTACTAATAAAGAAGATAAAAAGAACACTGAATTCCCATGTGAAAAGTTTAGTAACATGCACATATTTTCCATTCATTCATACTATAGTAGCAAAGGCGATATGTGAAAGCTTCACAGGAACAATGATGAAACTAGTGTCACCTGCCAATAAGTCTGAGAGAAGCCCCATTATCCTCAGAGACTTCCTCCTGAGAATCTCCCCACCCCAGATTAACAGCAAGGTCTTCAACGGCAACCTTGATCACATCACTCCGAACACCTATATCAGTTGCATATCTGCTCATACAGTACATCCCAGCTGTAATTGTAGCAACGCCTACAGGGCTCGGCATTAACAACTTCAAAGGGGATGAAATAAGCGCAGCTAATGGAGCGCCAATGACTGAAGAAGCTTGACCACTTCTTCCAACCCCCTGCTTTTCCATCATCAGAAGACCTGTTTTACAGTATAGAGCAAAATCTTCACAGTTGTTCTTGAAAACATCATAATTGCCAAATCCATTTTGAAGAAGGTACATTGCTCGGTGAATAACTGTTTCTGGTGGGTCAGATGGAGCAGTGGTGCAGGTGCCTCCCCGTACTTTTGCTAGAAAGACAGCTGGGGGTACTCCATATTCAAAGCAGTAAATAGATCCTCGTTTAAGGAAGCAGTCCAAGCAGGAGAGAACTACCCCACTATTGGGTTGCCTAAATCCACAGTCAGGAAAAATTTCACAGGATGTGGGAATGCTCGACAATGAATTGTAGAAGTCAGATGCACTAGAACTCGAATCTTCATTCTTCTTGGGTGTAAAATGGACAACCTTGCTTCCACCAACAAAGATACCTGCAAGATTAGATCTCAAACATCTCACCAAAACAAGATTACAGAAATTCCCATGCACATGCTCTTACAAAGACTTTCTATAAAATAAATCTAGAAGGGGTAAGAAAAGCAATTCTTGCTCCTTTTACATCTGAAGAAGTCAATTTGACTCTCCAACATTTTGCTTCCTAAGCTCTCTATATAAAATGACTCGACACATTTAAAATGTTCCAAATGACAAATAACACAATGTTGCATATCGTAGGTTACAAAGTGGCAGGTAGAAATGTATGTGCATGATAAGCTTACAGATTGAATTGCAGATATCTGAAAAGAAGATCAAGGGAGCTCGAGATGTGAACGTGGTTAAAGAGGAAATGGTGGAACTAGGCATTTTCTGAAGCTAAGCAGCCAAGCACAAAGATTCTCACAACGGCTCTAAACCATGAAACAGCTTCCAAAGGCAATAACATGGAGAATTGGAGATGAAGAGATAGGTCATAATGGCTGGGATCAGGAAAATTTTACTAGTCTAATAACAGATACATACCAAACAGGTGACATAAAATTATATTACAAAATAGCCAAAGATAAAACAGGGAACAAAGGTAAACAAGGAACTGAAGAATCATGGGTTCATAGCTCAAGAGAAGTGGGAAAGGAAGTTGGTTGATCATCCAAAATCAACTGCCCACTCCACGACGACAACTAGTACGTTCCCTTACTCTGCAGCAATTTGAGAATCATACACTCATTCCTGAACTACAGAGTTCAATATTGGAATTTTCAGTCTACAGAAACTCTGCAAAATCCAATCCATGAAACAAAGTAGGGAAAGTGTATCATGCCTAGTCAAAAGAAGACATGAAATTGTCGGTGGGAAAACGTCAAACGCACATAAAGTTCTGACTTTTACACTAGGTCATTGATAAACATCCATTAAGGAATTCACAAATCACAAGCATAACCTTATAACTTAAAAGCTAGGAAATTTCCAATATGTACATCATAAATTCCAATCCGTTAATCTAAACAATTTAGATCAAAAAACAAGTCTGGCATCTCAAATCAACAAGTTTGAAACCAATGCATAATCCCTCATCATATAATTTGAATTGAACATAATAAGGCCTAAATTATTAAGAAACAAATAATATAAGCACAAAAAAGACAAGCAATCAAATTAACCAAATCAAATTATGCAATGAGAATTACAGGGGAAACCTACATTCCAAGATTTCCAGACAATACAAGAAGTAAAATTAAAATTTGCCCATATAAAAAACAAAAGAGGTAGGTGAGAAAAGAATGAGATACCATGGTGAGAGTAAGTAAATATAGCTCTATAAGTATAGATATGATCTCCTGGCTGGATTTCACTTCTTTCCACTCTGTGGGTGAGCAGACCCATCTCTTCCTTTTCCTCTCTCTCTCTTTCTCTTCTGGTAGTAGTGGCAAGCGACTTGCTTATAAATTACACACTAACCAGCAAATTGCACCGCTAGCAACCCAATAAACCTGTCGCTTTCAATGAATCATAATCACGTTAGTGGCAAAATGTGATTGGTTAACAGAGGAATCTGCTCAACTACTTTTACCAATTTAATTTCTTCCTTTCCGATGCATTTTACGATTATAAATACGTTCTACTCATAAGCGGGTCGAAGGATGTTCGTTAGTGCTTATAATAATTGGAGGTGATGGCGATGGTGACGACATTCGTATTTCGCTTTTGTTCTTGACTTTTGATCTGCTCCGGTTTGAAGGGTAACCCTGGCATTCCACCTTTTTTTATTTTTTTATAGTGATTAATTACTTAAAATATAAATAAATTTGATTCGTTATGTAAAGTAGTTATCTACGCATGATTGCACGGGAAGGCTGTCCAGGCAAAAGCGATACCGTTTTACAAAGAGAAAACACAGCCCAAAGCCGAGGACAAAACACTTAGGATTCTTTGCGGTGTTGGGAAGTTATGGCTTGGCCTAGTAAGGAACTTTCCATTCCAGTATTTGGATGCCAATATGGCGTCCCTTTTACTCTTTTCAGTTTATCATCATTCATTTCTTTTTGGTAGAAATAAAAAAGAGTCGTCGACAAATTTGGCGTAAGTAACACATATTAACATTGATTTTAAAGTTGTTAAAATCCAAAAATTATCGTCTAAAACTGACTAAATAATGTAACTTTTTATTTTTGGACGATGCAATTTGTTATAAATTAAATTAAAATTATAAACAAAATGAAAATTGTTGCCTTATAAATGAAATTTTTAAATTAAATATTCATCCATAGCCCTTTTTACACTTTCTATTTTATTTGCTCTTAATTTAAGTTGTAAATTTTATTCAAACATAATTAGCAAAAAAAATTAGTTTCTAAAATAAAAACAATTCTAAAAATTTGTTTAATTTTTGTGGAATGGTGTTCTCCGTTTAATTATTAATACAGGGTGAATTTCACTGTTAATAGAATTCTAACACTTTCCTTTTTCTTTCACCTCGTTTGAAATCTTGATCACTAAAGAAAATCGTAATGTTATTCTAGAGATGAAATCCAAATTACAGAAAGATACAGAGAGAAAGAAAATAGAATGAATCTCTCTAAAACCATTAATTTCTGCTAGAAGCTTTGATTCCACTTTATATATTTTGAAGAGCCCCTTTTCTGTTACGAATTGCCACGTCAGCTGAATTTGTTAATTCTCCTGAAACCAACTATGTCCTAAGCAACGCAGACTTCAATATTAGAAACGATGTCGTTCCACTAAAACGTGTTGCCAGCTGTTCTGCTGTCAACGGTCTAACTCCGACGTCTCCTTCTTATTAGTCACTTTCCTTTTGAATTTGTCTACTCCATTTTGCTGCAACTCACTCTGTAACAATCATAATGAAGAATATAAACAAAACTCTCGGGGATATATACTTAAACATAAAAGGCAAAATATTATAACAATTTTATTAATCTTTGTGAAAAACAAGAGCACAAAAATAATCTATTTCACAAATAAATGAAAGAAAATCACTCTGGAATAAATAAATACAGAACTAGTGGTCTAGACTTAAACTTTTTTTTTATTTTTCTAGATAACCATAAATATGAACTGCTAATCCTACAATGATATTGAATTCAGTGTAGTCAAAATCCCGACTTCGAGAGTGAAACACGATTTTACGATCCTAAATAAGAAAATGATCTCGATTTCATTTTAATTGTGTAAAATCTACAGAAAACGATTAAGATTTTAAATGAATAAAACAATTTCACCAAGTATAAACTTTAATTTTTAAAAGTCCAATCATTTATATTTAGAAAAACTGAGAGTTGTACATATATATATATATATTTTAATTTAGTATACTTCTAAAGTTTCTAAAATTATTTGTTATTGGAGCTGAATTGAATTTTATTTTTGAAATTATTTAAGGTCCATATGTTAATATTACTTGCTTCTAAATTATGTGTTAGAGCAGTGATAATAGCATGTATTAATAGTACTTGCTTTTAAATTATTTGTTAGAGTAGTGATAATATGTTTCTTCTATTATTTGTTCAATGTGATTGTGGACTTCATTTAACTTTTATTATCCTTCACCAAACTTACTTAAAATCTAGTAAAAATAAATATTTTCTTTTGTGCTTAATATTACAAACATGTCTAGAACCTACACCCCATTGTATAAAGAAAAACAATGTGTGCTATCTGTCTAAGATGATATCGCAACGTCTACTTATCTAAAAAGATGTCCCAATTATAGACTTTAACATTAAAGTCTGAACCTTCTTCTAGTTTTCGTCTCAGTTCCTTACCAGATTTATCATCCTTGGAAAGTAACAAGGCAAAGCCTCCGCCACCCGCTCCGACAAGTTTATAGCCACAGCAGTAGGGATCAGCAAATTCAAAAAGCTTATCAACTAATTCGTTGCTGCAATAGGGGTCAAGTTCCTGATGCAACCTCCATGCCTCCTGCATTATCTCCCCTAGCTCATCTACTTCACAGTTCATCAAAGCCTCTCTACCAATTTTTGCCAGTTCTACAAGACGTTTAACACTGGATACAAGAAGATTATCCCGCTGTAGATACCTAGTAACTACCTTTTGTAGAACCTGATGTGCAAGTCGAACCTGCATGAAAAAGAACAACAAAAAACAATACACAGTCAATGGAGGAATATATATAATTCCCTGATTCACAATACTATAGGATGTTTACCTTGTTATTAAAAGGCAGGAATTAATACAAAAGACTTACTTGACCAGTAAACACCACAAGCAATCTCTGCTGCAGCTCCAAAATCAACTGAGGGGCAGCCAATAAGGGAAACACTTGAAGCCGCAATGGTATTCCAGGGAAACTTTTAGTACATTTAATACCAGGATATAAACCTCCAATTTGATCCTGCCATCCACCTCCTGTTCCCATGAGTTGTTCCAATACCAAAACCAATCTAGCAACATTTTCGTTACTTTCATCTCCATCAGTTATCTGGAGAAGTCCTTTCACAACAGCAGCTGCCAGGATGCTAGAAGTCCCCAGACCACTACCACGAGGCACATTTGCCCATGTCCTGATTTGCAAGCCTATGGAATCAAGAATGTTATCGTGAACTATACCAGTCACAAGCAATGCAGATTTTACGAGCCTAAATGGGTCATTGCCATCAAATGGAGGAGCAATAGAGTTAAGATTCTCAATGTATAACTCATTTCCAACATCATCATTGATCAACACTCCAGTCTTTTCCATTGTCTCAATGGTTGTGCCAATGGGAAGACAACCGTCCAAACTTATTGCCATATTCAGCACACAGCCAGCACGCTCTAGACTCCATGGAGGAGTGTCACTCCATCCCCCAACAAAATCCACACGAACTGGTAATTCAACCCTTACCCTTCTAGCACAGAAAGATCCACAGACATGAGCAGCAATGTGATTATTCTTATTTACCAATGCAGGGACCCTGCTGGGAGACTCCAAGAGATGTTCTGTGGAACAAAAGAAATGTTCATAAACTGTGATTAATTCAAGAGACCAAAAAGGAACAATATGAATGCCAATCAAACAGAGCAACTGATAAAAGATGCATGTTGATGAACACAAAGCATAATAAATTTATCATGACAAAAAAAGGACAGTCAAAATTGAGAGGTTAACATTCTCTCTGTTTGGCATATATCAAAATTTCCACTTTCAACAAAATTCTTTAGATGCAAAATGTAATTACCTTTAAAACCATATCTCACTGCTGAAGCAGTTTCATCAGCAACCGCAGCCCAAACTTTATGTTCCAAGAGAGTGGCATTCTTCTCATCTCTGCATGCCCGAAGAAGATCAACTTGCACTTGGTATGCTCGACTTCTAGGAAGAACTTTAGAATTCTGCACCAGAAGTCTGGGACACATGTCCAGGAAATCCTTGCATATCACAACACCTGAAGATTCCTTCTGTAAAATTTCTTGGCATAATTGAGATAAATTCCGTCCAAGCATACCATAGTTAATGCATGCTTTAGCAATTCCAGCTGCAAGATCAGCTTGATGATTACTCGAGCTAGAACACATTTTAGAGAAGTCAATTGATCTATGCAACTCCTCCAAGCTGACACGACGTGAATTTTTCCACAAGGAATGTGAAGTTTTAGATTGTTCATTGCTCAAGCCCATCAACCATGAGGCTAAACTAAGCATCTCAAAGTAAGAAAGAATGGGGAATATTTTAGCATTCCATAAGCACTTCTCCTGAGAACCTACCGAGCTCCATAGATCACTTTCTTGAATGCCCAAATCATTGAAGACTTTCTTCCAAGGTTTCCCACAAAAAGTCCCATCCTTAGAAAGGGAGTCTTTTGGGTTATCGTGGAGACCACAATATGCTATGACTCTTTCTGTACATTCCACTAAAGGAACCTCCCAAAGACAATGACAATTGGGAAGCATGAATCTGAATGAAGTTTCTGCATTTCTATCGCTTTCTCTTGGAACATTAACGCCAACAACTACAGATTGGGAGCCAATTTGTATTCCACTAGAAATAGATGAATCATATATAAGAGAATCTTCCCCAACTGATACACCAGGTTCAATTTTGCTAGAAAGAACTACAGCAGAGGCTGCAATGTCAGATGTAGTCGTGGCTGGGATGGAACATAAATGTCTTCTGCCAACAAGTTCTGAAGTAGCCTCACTTAAGTGATCCAGAACTTCACTTGACGTTCCAAAATGCAGAAAAGATAAATCATCTGAAGTAATTACAATATAAAAATGATAGCCAGTAAGTTAAATGATAAAGAAAATGAGAATGATTTTTAAGGTTTCCAGAGGTTTTCAACATACAAGCACAATAACTGAACATCTTTTGTTTTCCCAATCTTACAACAAGTTCTTTGCCCAGAGGCCGCAATTGCAGCCAATCATGTTTTGCAGGTACCCAAGCTGCAACTAGATCTTCATACAAACTCATCTGTGCATAAGTCCAGGAATATACAGTTTCAACAGTATAGTAGGTAGGAAAATCATTAGCATGAATGTCACAGAATGTAAAAGATTTGTACAGACTCTAAAACATAGAATATGAATCTCAATTTTCAGCAATTTACAACTCAAAAGGAATTAATAGCTCGGAAACAGTTTGGATTTGAGTTTGAAAATTATCACATCAAAGATGGAATATGAACATAGGCACAAGAAACCTATATAAACTAAATGAAAAAAAAAAAAAAAAAAAAAGATGAAAGAAAAAGAAATCCAAATTTATGTCTTTGTTATAAATTGAAACATGTCCATATACAGGACAAACAATTACAATGCAGAAAAAACTTTTACCCTGCAGCTGCGGCACAAACATGTATGGTATAAAGCAAGTAGAGGCTTGTATGATGTATGGTGATGGGAAAACAAAAAAAGTTACAGACCTCTTTTCTCTTCTCCAGAAGCTCTGTTATCATTGGTTCACAGGAATATGCAAGATTGACAAGCTCAGCCCATGCTTTCCCTCTAGCAGCTATTATTCCAGTATCAAGCAATGTTCTACCATCATCCAATAATGCTTGATTTTCAACAAGTTCTTCAACACTAGGTTTCTGTAGGAGATTGTCAACTAAACTGACTGTATAACTTTCATTTTGAATCCCAGCTTTAGATGCCACAATAACACCATGATTAGAAGCAATATCAAGGGTGATGGGAACAGTGATGATGCAAGATGCATCCTCTGGAATAACCATGGCAGAGGCATCAAAACATGGAAGAACGTCCCCAGTCATTGTCAATATTCCACCTGCAAAGATTACAAATTCTCCAGTAACCAAAACTGAGGCATGAAATCATTCTTTTCCAATTAAACAAAAGTCCAACTACCTTGGTGACCATTTGTTCAAAGACATTAGGATTTCAAGATGATGACAATTATATTACAAAGTCTAGGGATTGTAAAGGAGTCAATATGCTTGGTGAGCTACTTGAGGTTCAGCTCAAAAAAATCCCATTCACACTACATTTAGTAGATGACTTAAAAAACTTATATACCAAGTTTGGGGCAAGCAATCGAGCTTGTTTAATCATCAAGTCAAACTCCGGCAAGCAGCTTTATTAAGCAAGCTTACAGGCTTGCTTAGTGACAAATATAATAAAAACTATATCAGAATCACTTTAACTTATTAAGCTAGAGTTGACTAATTTTAAACAAGTTGAGCACAATCTCATAAATTTGATTTGGTTGGTTCATTTACACCATAACAATATCAGCAATAATTTGAACTTCCAGTAAACATGTTCATGCTAACAGACTGCTGTTTCACTAATCAATCTTCGTAAAATATTCTCAGCTACATCTTGGGACAATGTAGCTGAATCAAGATAACAAAGAAAAGCTACCAGCAGATAATATGCAGTTTTCATCTGCAGTTAGCTGCAAAACTGATAACCACATGGTATCAATAGTACTTTCACATCTAAATGACTCCATAGAAATACTATATTTTCAACGGAAATTTTACTCAGCCTATTCATTATCAATAAAAAACAAAGACACTATTTTCATTTATGTACATGAATCAATGGAATCAGCATCATCTGACATGAAGCAATTATAAACACCAATCATTAATATCTTTTTATTAATTTTTCCCCCATAGACAATAAATAACTAAATTAGGAAATAATGGTCCCTTCAGAAGAAAGTGAATCTTGATAAAAATGTTTTTAGGTAAGAATCAAGGAATATTGCAGGATGTAATAACCAGCATAAACAACCTTCATTTTTAAAAGCCTGTCTTGCACAAGAAGCGATTGCAAGTATATGGTCAAAAAGCAAAGGAACTGGCCCATCAGGGTCATCTGATGCCAAATATGGAAGTGGCAGGAAAACTTTTCCCATAGGATTAGCCCATGGGACCCTTTTGGAGTCACCTCCAGCATGAAGCAATAGAATATGCTTTTTTGCCAGAAATCTAACCAATGGCAGGATATAATCTTCTTTATTGGATCCTTCATGTGGGATAAATGATCCAGAATTACCATTTTCTGTGTTTTCCACCTGTTGATCAGAGATATTCTATCAAGCCTAGTACTGAAACAGTTCACTAACAGCAACATTGTTTCTCAAATAAGTGTTGCTATGGAAAATAAATTTATAAATCAAGGCCCTAAATGTAACATAATGAAGATAAGCTTATTAATCAGGACCCCGAAACAGAACAAACGTCATAATTAGGCTACCAGTCGTAGTATATCATGCGTTAAAAATGATCAAATCAAGCAAAGATTCGCATGTCAAAAACAGTGTAACAGTTCAAAAGTATTCAGGATATATGCCGAAAAGGAATAAGCAAAATTATATACTGGCTTGCATTTTGTCTTTATCTTCCATACTAACTAATTATACAGATCACATACTAACAAGTTTAAATTGCAATGGTTCATTTCAATTTAGCCACAGATCCAGATAAAAAATTGGCAGCAATAATCAAAGCCACATTACAACATCAGAGATAGAGTATAATCATCAATTGCTCACATTACAATATTAGAAAAAATTTTGTATTTCATAAAACTTCTATAAAATACAAATCAATAATTATAACTACCTCTGAGCCAAGATCGAGGCCAAGCTTCTGATAATGGTGAGCTAGGGCATGAATGGCATTAAGAGTGGCCGCACCGGAGCCAATTCGCTGGCCGTTAGGATCAGGCACGGCGAGAGTGGCAGTGGAGGTGGCGATCCGCCCCATGCGTTTGGCGCGCATGAGCTGCCACTCGTATAGCTGCGCTTGCTCAGGGCTGGCAGCCGTGAGGACAATTGCGTCCCAAGTAGGGACTCTAGAAGGATGTCTTACCGATAATCTTAAATGGTACCAAGATTTTCGAAGAATTGCAGCTAAGTCAGCATTGTATTTGGCTCGAGAGAATTTTCTTCTAGATTCCATTTCAATGTTTGTAGTAGATATTGCAGTGACAGGTGTGTTTGGAGAAAGAGGAGAAGAAGAGTGTGTCGGTGGAGAGACTGAGACTGAGAGGAGACACAAGTGACCGGTGGATGAGGAGAAAGAAGAATTATAAGTAAGAAAAGATTGACTGAGATTTCAATAAGCACCGGGATTTTCACCGAAATGGAAGCTACAGGCAACAGAGTAACGGAGGATATCACAATTTAAAACAAAAAAAAAAAAGTTTTAAAATTGGCGTCGCCCGGACTCGAACCGGACCTTCAGTGTGTTAGACTGAACCGGACCACGTTACCAAGTTGTCGAGCTGATAAAAACTAATCAATTTAAAAAAAAGAGTTTTTTTTTTTTTTTTATAGGAAACCAATGCACATGCATTGTATTTCCAGGATTTAAGGTAAGGATGATTGCTGTGTGATGAGTAGCGCCTACTTTTCTTCTTCTCCAACTTGTTTTCAAGAAGATGTAATTGCGTGTAGTTACAAATATTGACGTTTTGACACTAGATAGGTGATCATATTGGTACATATTGTTATTAGTACTTTGGGTAAATCTTATGATTCAGCAAAAAGTTATACCTGTTTAGATATTACTATTATAGAAGAAAAAAGAGACAACAATCTAATTGTAATCAAATCAATCTTATTATATGTACTAATTAAAGTATAGTCTACGGCTCTGTCTATATTTCACAAGTACTATAAAAAATGGAGGTATTAAATCAATGTAGTTCACTTATATATACTAAATAACAATGTTTTGTCCACATATATATATATATATATGTATATATATATATATATATATGCTAATAACAATATAGAGATAATATTTTGCCCATTTAGTGATTTCAATTTTTATTCAAAACTTGATTTAATTCTTTGTTAAACACTAGAAATATTTCAATCATTGAGTTACACAGAAGTATATTTATGTTATAATTTCAAAAGCGTAGCAAGTATTTAGTTTAATGATTGTGTAGTAAACAAAATCTCCTAAAACTTTATAAAATTATTGAAAACTCCTTATAAATAAGTAAAAAATAAATTCTCAATGCAAAAAGTAAATAAAATGAACAATTCGGATTATATTTTTCAACTAAAATTTAAAAGAATGAAAATTAGTTATTTATAGGGTAATGGAGCACCATTATCATAACATTTCTTTTAAAAACAACGACTATCATAGGTTAGTTACATAGTATATATGTTAGTTAAATGTTTAATTTCTCTACTAAAGATACACTAACAGAAAAAACCAATAACTCCACCGTTACAAAGGCAGAGGTGTGGATTTTTCTGGCAGCACCCAAAAAATACTAAAAAAGAGAGGCAAATGTTAGTTAAAAGTACCTGCGGCGTAGCTTCACTTTCGCGCCATTCATTTCCAACAACCAAATCATCGTCTTCCCCCTTTAGCCTAAACTCCACTGCTTATTTCACCTTTTCTTTTTCACATCCACCATTGCAATACCATTCAGGAGGCCAAACTAATTAGTGCTTTTTTTCCCTTTTTTTTCTTTTTTGTTTTTAGTTTTGATTCCGAGGATGCCTGTGGAAGAGTGGGTTGTTTGATGATGGAAAGAATCGGCGGTGGCGTAGGTTTTGGGGTTATGAATCGTACAAGTTCATCGCCTCAACTTAAATACACGTTGTCGCCGCGGCTGTGGTGGTTGTCGAATGCCGAATCCAATTGCGATTGTCGGCATTCGATTCTTTCGATATGGCTTCCGAAGCATTCTCCGAATTAGATCAACAAAAAAAACCCAAAAAATTTTGACCTCAACTTTAGAAAGATACGTTTTTTCCATTTTCTTCTTGTTTGTTGCTGTTTGGTTGTGGTTGGCTGCAATGGCGATTAGTGTTATCGACGGCGTAAAAGGAGGACTTGAATTAGCATCTAACCTTGAAACCTGTTGTGCAATGGAACATTCGGATCCTAAGGCTGATTTCGTAGAAATAGATCCCACTGGTAGATACGTTCGGGTACGATTAATTATTAGCTTTCATTTAATTAGACTTATTTTATAATTAATTTCTGAGGAACTTGCTTTTTGTTTACAGTATGATGAGGTTTTGGGAAGGGGAGCTTTCAAGACTGTGTATGCTTCCTTTTTTCTTTTTCCAAAAGAGAACATAATTTTCTTTGAATGCTGTCAACTAATTCTTTAATTTTTATTTTTCCCCTTCTAGTTACAAGGCATTTGATGAAGTAGAAGGAATTGAAGTAGCTTGGAATCAAGTGAAGATTGATGATGTGTTAGAATCACCAGAAGATTTGGAAAAATTGTACTCTGAAGTTCATTTACTCAGATCATTGAAGCATGAGAACGTCTTAAAGTTTTACGACTCTTGGGTGGATGATAAGAAGAAAACTGTAAATATGATTACTGAGCTCTTCACATCTGGAAATCTGAGGCAGTATGTTCTTCTTCTTCTTTGATATATCAGAATCTTTTCCTTATTATTTGGTTGATTCGGGTTTTGAAATGATTGTTTGCTTTTCCATTTTCAGATATCGTAAAAGGCATAAGCATGTTGACACGAAAGCAATAAAGAATTGGGCAAGGCAAATTCTGCAAGGTTTAGTTTACCTCCATGGTCATAATCCTCCTATTATTCACAGAGATTTGAAATGTGATAATGTATTTGTTAATGGACATCATGGAGAAGTTAAAATCGGAGATCTCGGATTGGCCATTGTTTTGCTTCAGCCTACTGCTAGAAGTGTAATTGGTAAATGTTCTAATGCCATTTCAGTTCCTGTGCCTTTTTTTTTTCTGCAGGAACTGAAAATTTATTATTTCCCTTTCTTCATAACAGGAACTCCTGAATTCATGGCTCCAGAACTCTATGAAGAGGAATATGATGAACTTGTTGACATATATTCTTTTGGCATGTGCATTCTAGAAATGGTTACTTTTGAATACCCGTATAGTGAATGCAAAAATCCTGCTCAAATTTACAAGAAGGTTATCTCTGTAAGTTGATGAATTGGGGATTGCTGTTTATTTTGTTTGATCTATATTTCTGATGGAAAAAATGATGATATGGGTTTGCTATCTTACAGGGCATCAAACCTGCATCCCTTAATAAAGTGAGTGATCCACAAACCAAGGAGTTTATTATGAAATGTCTGGTCCCAGCATCTGAACGATTGTCTGCTAAAGAACTTCTAAAAGATCCATTCTTTCAGCGTCTGGATCCTATAGAACCAATCCGCGATCCTTTGCTCTTACTTGGCCCTTGTCCGAAATCACCGAGTTTACCCAAGTCTGGATCTTCATCCATGGACATTGACTCCATAAGCACATTTATTGGAAGCAACAATGAGGGAACGAAATTTCCTGAGCTAGAGTATCAGAAGACACACAAGGACAAGGAATTTAAGCTAAGAGGCAAAAAAGATGACGAGAATTCTGTATCGTTGACGTTGCGAATTGCTGATGCTTCTGGTAAATAAATAGAGTTAATGTCTAAGCTCTTTTTCTGATCATAATGGTCTTTTTTTTCTTTTTCTCGAATTGCAGGGAGGGTTAAGAATATTCATTTCCAATTCTACCTTGATAGTGATACTGCACTCTCTGTGGCAAGCGAGATGGTAGAACAACTAGAGTTAGCAGATCATGATGTGGCCTTCATTGCAGAGTTCATTGATTACTTGATCATGAAACTTCTTCCGGGCTGGAAGCCTTCATCCTGGAATTCCTTGAGTGGAGTAACAAGTATTTACACAGAATCTCCTGCTGGAGAAAAATCTATAGCCTCCCCCTGGGATTCAGTGTTTACTCCTCGAGAAGGGAGCATACAAACTGATGAAGGAAATCACAATGATAACACTGTAACTGATGTTTTCCATTTCGATTATTATTCTTCTCCAAGTTTGGCCAACTTAGAAGATGAGGAATCACAAGCATCAAATATTACAGAGATACTGATTGAAGATTCTTCCTCCTCTAAAAATGATAAAGCATCTGAACTTACAGATTATAATACTGATGGATTTGTCTGTGAACAAGATGATCTTGCGAATCCATATTTTCATCGTAAATCGGAAAGAAATGACAGTGCTATCGGAGACTGCATTGAATCTATTAAGTCTGAGCTGTCATTTCCGAGAGTAAGCGAAGCATCCCAGGATATGAAATTGGTAAACAACTATTCATCTCTGGACCTAGTTGGCAAAGATCTGGACACGGAACTAAAGATGGAGCTTGATGCTGTTGAAGCACAGTATCAGAATTTGTATCAGGAGCTGACTAGGATGAGGGAGGAAGCATTGGAGACTACCAGAAAGAAGTGGACAGAAAAGAAGATAGCTCTTCATTCATCAACAACTTAGTCCTATAGCAAAACCTTTGGCTTCATGTTCCATTATTGTTCATTCACCAAGTTATGAATATAATTCTAGACTGATTCTTTTGCTTCATTTCAATGTTTTTATTGATGAGGTCAACTGATTTTTGTATTTTATTATTGTGAAATAATCATCCTTTTCTGCATGGCTCATTTGTTTTGGAAGCTACGATACTTAATGTTAATTTCAGTAAAAATGTGAAAAAAGGTTTTTTAATGAAGATGACACAGAAAAACAGAAAAGAACTGAGAAAATTGGACTAAGAAAAATCTTGAAAAAAAAAACCAAAACTTTCCCTTATGAATAATATCATCATTACATAAATCAAAAATGATTTGAAGTTTGGAAAACGAAGATGTCAAAAATTTTAGTCCTCACAGAACAGTTCTCGTTCAGACAAAAGTAAAATGTGGTTGCTACTTCATCAGCTGACCGGATTTGTATCTGTGTAAAACAGGCTCTTCCAAAGTTGCAGTGCGGACACAAGAGAGAGGGAAATGAAATATATTAATCAGTACATGAGAAAACAGACTTCAAAAAGAAAAAGATCACAATTCAGAAAGCAGCAAGGAAATAATTTTACTCTGCAGAACCACAAAAAAAGGGAATGCAAAGCAGCCACAGCAGCAGCATCAACAAGTAATCATAAAAACAATCATCTAATTTTCTTATGATCAACAGTAAAAGATCAGGCATCCAAATAACTTATCCTAACTTCCTAAGTAAAGTTCAACCTACCAATAAGTGAAGAACAGGGTAACAGCTCTTCCAGGTTACTTATGAACTATTTTTGAGCTCAACATAAGAAACCAATTCAATGACACTATTGGACCTGGCAATGCATAGTCCATAACATAAACCTTGTTCTGAATACATCGCCAATCTAGGATCACGGCTTCTACTTGTCATCCAATAATTAATAACTTCTCTTCTATCTACAGAAATACTTGGAAAGCTAGAATTGAGAAAAAATGAAGTTCCCCGCCATATTTAACTGAAAATTACAGAGCTTAATTCGAACCATTCAGTTGTTGCATTGCAGCTTAATATTTCTTAGCAATGTCCAATATTACACAACTAAAATGAAGAGGAAATCTGAAAAATTTCAGCATCTTGAGTAATAACCAGTGTTATCCTAACACCATTATTCCAAGGCAAAAGAAGACCTTAACATCATGTCACTTTGGCCAAACAACTCAATTACAACATATCTGCAGAACTAAATAAGTATCAGGAAAAAAAAATAGATGACCTCTTTGAGAGCCCAATAATTACAAATACAAGTTCAATGGTATATTATATTTGATTCTACAAGTTAAAAACATAATGCAGGAACAAGAATCAGCGCAGTTTGAACATTGTACATGATCTAATTGTCTTGGTGATTGCAATTACTATCAAGGAAACTCTGTAAAAATTTTGCAGAAATGCTCTCAAGTACAACCATATATGTCCAGAAATTTCAATCAAGCAAAGCCATGGACTTTTCAGATTTATAAGGGTGAAAAAAAGCAGTTCGTTGTGGGAAAAATAGAACTCAAACAATAAAAGGTAAAGAAGTAACTGGAAAGAAAATTACCTTCAGTTTCCGAACCGCCCTTCATGTCTTTCGCGAGTGAAAACTGGCTCAATTTCTTTCTTGATCAGTCTTGCTTTCTCTTGATTTTAACCTGAAAACAGAGAGATAAATGGTCACACATTCGATTAATACATAAAAGAACACATAGAAAATAGAACTAAAAGCATGAACGAGTAGTAGTCAATACCCGGGTCTCAATGGAAGATACGTACGGACAAGTTGGAGAATAGGAGGATTGAGCATGTTTGGCAACTCATATTGCAACAATACTCCACACGTTGGGCAAAACTCTTTTCTTTTCTTTAATCTTTCTCTGCATCAATCAAAGAGTAAATTTCATTGGCTTAAACAAGTGACAGTCAGCGATTAACTATAAGTAATGTCATAGACAAACGAGAACTGGAAATTGTAACAGATGGATTTAGAATTAAATCTGTTAATTAAAATAAATTGATAGAGAAAGCGAAACCCTAACCCGAGGTCAGTCATACATACCACGTTCCTTTTTGGGCAAAAATTCTTGGGTGCAGGTTCGGTACTAGTGGCCTGTCTGTTTTACCTTATTTTTGTGGGCTAATGACGAAATAAAAGGAAACGAATATTTAATTCTTTGGCTGATTAATTTTTTTAAATCTAATTTATTTTAATTATACGGCCAATCCTATATATTCACTCTGAACTTTGCACCTTAGCTAGCGACTATTATGTTGTTTTCTTCATCTTCTTTAAAGAAGAACCCAAGCCCACTAATTTTATGTAGTTTTCTGAACTTTGCACTAATAGTCCCTAAATTTTTGTAAACTAATTTTATTAGTTTCAAAAAAGTTTGATAAAAAAGTTGAGAGTGTTTTCAGATTAAAGCTTATTTTTTGCATTTTGAGATATTTAAGTAAACTCAATCTTTTGATAGTGGGACTAAGTCCATCAAACTTTTTTTATTCTCCAAAATTCACAAAATAAATAAAACTAAATCCACTCAAAAGATACGCCACAGTTGAAGGTCGATGCTTATAAAAATTTCTTAGTTAAATCAATTCATCATCACACGAATCCAAGGAAATGGTGAAAGCATAAGCGGACTGATGTTTCTGTGGCTGCTACTAGTGCTCTCACCGGCGGTAGCTAGCCACCCTTTTTCACGGTTTTCCTTTTGTTTTTTGTTGCATTGTTGACTTTTTTGGGATTTCTATCCCCTTTTCTTTGATTAGGTGTTTCTTTAATAAATTTGCAGGATCTTGAGGATATTTCTTTTTAGCGTAGATCTGTGTTTTGGGGTTTAATCTAAAATATTCTTGCACTTTTTCCAATGGGAGTATCAGTATAAAGAATAGGCTTTATAGAGAAGAGCATCTTCTTGTCCTGTGCCTTAACTCAATCACCTTGCTTAATTATAATTTTTTCATTAGACTATGTTTCCCAATCATTAATCAAATTCTCTAATTTTTATTTGAAGATTAACTCATTTCATCTGGAATATTCCTCACAAAGAAATTCATTAATGGCGGATGTTGTCGAACCAAGGCTGTACAGTTGCTACAAATGTCGAAACCTCGTTTCGCGTCATGATGATATTATATCTAAGAATTTCCGGGTAAAATGAATTTCTTTGATCATTATATTGATTGTATATGTACTAATTACTAAAAGTAGCAAAGGAGATATTGAATTTGTTTTTAGGCAGACAATGGCAGAGGCTTTCTTTTCTCGCATGCAATGAATATTATTGTAGGCTGTGAAAAGGAGTGTCAGCTGGTCACCGGCCTCTACACCATCGCCGATATCTACTGCTCCGATTGCGGCGAGTCACTGGGATGGAAATACGAAAAAGCTCAGAGAGAATCTCAAAAATACAAGGAAGGCAAATTCGTATTAGAAAAGTGGAAGATTGTCGAAGAAACTCGTAGCTAAAATCCCATATTTCAATTGATTACGTAGAATTTTATTATTAATTTCTGAAAATAAAAAACAAAAAGACGGTGAAATTGAAATATTTATCTTTTCTATTAGTAGCTCCAGTTTCCAAGTAGTTTCTTGCATATGTTTATATGATATGACATCACGATTTTCCATTTTTTGGGTCATTTCCATAAACTGTACATTTTTGTTTTTTGAAAATTTTTATATTAATAAAGTTAAAAATTGTTCTGTTGTTTGTTTGGTAAAATAAAAAATAAAAAATCGTTCTGTCCAGTTCTGTCTCTGATTAAAGATTCCAAAAACAATTTCTGTTTCTGATGATAAACATAACTGAGCCACCATTGATGCTGAGTTTCCATAAGCGTATATGATGACTAAGCTCTGACCAATCTGCTCTGTACCATATACTATGCTTCACACTTTCTCAATAATTTAAAATAAATATCTTTTTGATAATTGATCATAATTATTATTTTTAATGAAATTATAACTAAAATAACCCGTCATGATTTTTTTGCTAATATTTAAGATTAAAACAAACTACTGTATATCTCCTTGAATATATATATATTTTTCTGTTGGAAATTTGTTACGATAAATCTAATTATTCAAAAATATTTATAACTTTAAAATGGAGAGTTATAGGGCAAAAAAAACTTGTTCTCTGCTCAAATGCTGGTTTATGATGATGATGAGTTTCCTTTTGATGGAGCTTCAATGGAACCAAATTTGGATTTGTCACGAATATTCCTGAATGTTATTTGCTGCGTTAATAACATTATAAACAAATATTATCTGGTAAATAAACTCATATGATTAATATAATTTTTATTATTTTGAATATTTTTTCTGAAGAAAAGCAATCAGATTGATTGATTTTGCTTTCTCATGTGATGAATATAGTTGAAGGACCAAAAGAGAACCGGCAACTTATCACCGGAACATACCTGGTTGCTGATATTTACTGCTCCGATTGTAAAGAAGATATAGGGTGGAAATATTATGAAACAAAACAAGAATTGTACAAGGAAGGGAAATTTGCCATTTCCAAATCCAAGATTGACTTACAAAATTTTTCATTACACTTTTAATTAATGTCGTTTAGCATGTTGGGCCACTCATTTTTCTTTATATATATTTTGTTTGTAAGGCTACAACCAGAGATTGCTTAATCAGATATTAAATAATGCTCATCAACGCTACAGTCTCAGGAGGTATAATAATAATGTAGTCTCCAAAGATGTTATTATAATCATTTATACTAGTACTGTTCAGATTTGTTGAATACATTGAAGAAAAAGGAAGAATCCAAAAAACCAAAACAGGAACCTTCATAGAAACAATTCTTGTCACTTAATAATAAAGATGGAATGTAGCTCTAAGTGACTTCTCTTCTCCTTTCCTTTCTTTCCTTCTCTTGCTCCTTAGGCACCTTCCCAGAAACCATCCAAATTCCAATACGGGAATAAACTAAAAACAAATTATCTTAACCCATCCAAATAAAATTTTAAAATGCATGTTCCTTACTCCTATAACCTATTAAATGTCTCTACACGTGTTCTAACCCCTTCATCTAACCGTCCATTTAGTTATAGCTTCTTTCTAGTATCAAAATTCTCCTAATTTAGGACCATGTAAGTCCAACGAAAAAGAAACGACACCTTTCATTGTCGTCTAGTCTTCTCAAACTACTATATAAGAATCCGTCACCTTGTAACTAGACTCAATTCCATATATTTTGTCCACGTCAAATACAGTAGTTTAAAAAAAAAATAGAATTTGGGGTTTTTGCTGCAAGTCGTCGAGGAGAAATGGAGAAAAATAAAATTGGAAACAGAACTGGAACAAGCAGAGTTTATGAGGATCTGTTACCTGTGATGGCAGAAAAGCTGGACGGAGATGAGTTTGTTTCTGAATTATGCGGTGGATTCAGGCTTCTGGCTGATCCTGGAACAGGGTTGATCACGGCAGAAAGCTTGAGGAGAAACTCTGCACTTCTGGGAATGGAGGGGATGAGCAAAGAAGATTCAGAGGCTATGGTGAGAGAAGGTGATCTTGATGGCGATGGTATGCTTAACGAAACAGAGTTTTGCATCCTCATGGTGCGACTCAGCCCTGAAATGATGGAGAATGCTGAAACTTGGCTTGACAAAGCAATTCATCATGAGATGAAGAAATTTTCATCTTAAATTTTCTGTAACCCTGAAGAATCATGTATTTCTGCTATGGTGTTTTAAATTATAATAGTTAATCAATCAATCATTTCACGTTCAAGCCTTTCAAGAAACTCTTAAATTTAGACGGCAATACCCAAGACTGACAACCAACCTATATTGGGGCCAAGTTGACGTCAATAAATAAATTGACAAATGACCAGACGATCCAGTTACAAACTTGACTCGTGATGCTACATCATATTTACTTCTTTTTCCCTCCAGTCTGATCCATCACCTGCATGCCTTGTCCCTCCTGCAATTATTTGAAGCCAAATGCTCTGAGGAATAAGTGCTCAACAGAAGTGCATAGTTAAATTATGTAACATTCAACTCCTGAAGGGAATTTTAATTCAGAGACATTTCAATTTTCACCTCCTAAAATATGAGATGACAATAAGATTTGGGACCCCTTCACAACCTATGATATAGTTGAAAGATGCGCTAATTTGCATGCTGCTATGTAATAGATCAAAATCAGAGAATCAAACACCAAGCAAACAGGTTCCATTGATGAAATTACTTGTGTCCATACAATATACTGAGAACTACAGTACTATTCCATAAAGTGCTCTACGTGACTGCTCTAAATCTGCTTCAAATACCCAAGTAACACAATCGCACATTGTAACTTCATAATTCTTTGGTAGTTCCTTTCTCTTCCTCATGTTCTTGATCTTCTGATAGGCGAACGGCTGTTAAAAAAGACAAGAAAACAGAGTTCAAAACAAATTTATTCACAAAAAAAAAAATATCCAGACAACTTTCATGAAGATGCGAAATTTTTCCTACCTACGATATTTTCCGTACTCAGGACTTCGGTTCCTACCAAAATCAGGGCTCCTCTTCCGGTCATAAGCTGGGCCATTGTACTTGTCATACACAGGGCTGCGTGGTCTACCATAGTCAGGACTGGGTCTCCTTCGATACACAGGACTTGGAGACCTTCCATAATAACTTCCTCTTCTAGGGCTATCAAATTTGTCTCCCCTCTCACCATCATCCCTCAAAGCATACTCAACTGAAACCACCCTGTCCAGTATTTTGCTGCCAAAACAGCAAATTGCATATTTTTTCAAACCATCGATCAACCTATTTATGCAATATAAGCTCATCTGAATAAACAAGGCAAACAGAGACATCTCAACTGACCTCATGTGTGTGCACTCCAAGGCTTTCGTAGCATCCTCCTGTGTCTCAAACTGCACAAATGCAAAGTTCCTCCGAATTCTGACATGAAGAACCTCCCCATATCGTTCAAAGTGTCTCTTTATATCTTCAACCCTAGTGCGAATTGGATCAAAATTGATCACAAAAAGCGTCTTTGTGGGTCTCTGATTCGCCATTGACCGAGATCCATCACGATGCCGTCCGCGTTCTCCCTACAATAGTAATCACAGCAACATATTAGCCCTTTTAAAACCACCAACAAAAATACCAATAGAAGAAATGTAGTGAATAGAAAAAAGGTCAGTATGACAAAGCAAAAGCAAGAACATACCCTAGCCCATTCCACTGACAGCCTACGTCTGTCATAACCAAACGGAGCGTTGTCAAGTCCACGTATAGCATCTGCAGCATCACGTTCGTTCTCAAAATAGACAAAAGCAAAACCTGCAAAAATACAACTAAAATGAGAGAGGGAATTGGTGATGGATGACCTTGGAACCATATCCACTCAACTTGGGTACATCAGCCAAATCAGGATTTCTTTTCCTAGTAAGAACTTAAAAATTATACAACACCTGCATATACTTGATGAGCTGATGCACACAAGGATGTAGAAGCGTTGCATGATGAACTAAAGCAACATGTTGGCATTTTAGAGTTTTAAATCCAAAGTTTCAGATCTGAGATGTCATTGCTAAGCATGCTTCGCCATTCAGACAGCACAAAGTTCAGAAATGGAAGGCATGGCAAGACAGATTTCATTGTTCCTCCTATTATCAGTGGTGGTAGACATGGCATAAAAAATTGATTGACTCCGCCACAACCATTCTTGATAAATGGCAACTTTGGGCGGTTTGGTGGGTAAGTGACGAATAGTCGAGTGAACAAAAATGTAGGATGAATCCATCTGTGAGTGGAAGGAGAGCAGGCAAGCAAGAATATTTCCAAGCCAATACAAATGTTTTGCAGAGAAGATGGCGAGCCCAGATGGAAGCTCAATTTTCCTTAGGAGTTCCTGCGTCAAAACAAACACTTTATATGGAGGTGTTCTCCAGAGAAATGGCATTTTTGCAGCGGCCATTATATTTTCTGCCTGGATTATAATCAGATATAGTCACCACCACTAGTAGTGTACATCTGAATCTGACAATTTATTCTGATTCTAAATTCTTATATAGTCAGAAAGTCAACAGCCCTTGAAAAGCCCAAAATGTTTTGCTGAAACAAGTTCATTATGTCTCTCCAGAAAATGAGAGTTCAAAATAAGTAAATAAAATTCCTATAAGGAAACAAAATATTTTAAATTAAATGCGAAAAACAATTCAAAGAGCTTATCACTAAAAACACAAACCATGTTAACAATTAGATGGAAACCAGTATTTGCAACAAACGAAGAACTTAATCAACTAGAGACACATCACGAGCTATCAATTTAGTAGCCCGTCAAAGACAAAACACAGCACAACTCTACGAATTATATCCGTCAATAGGAACAGTTCAAACCAATTTGTAAAAAAGTAGTAATAAGAAGAAAGAAGAACCAGCAAAAAGGCATTGTTAATCTACTGATATCTGCCACGAGACACTGAAGCAACCGAACACCTATCCTATTGAATACTATTTGCGATTAATAGTATCGAAACATTTAAATAAAGTAATGAAACCGGCCCTTCATCATCTAAAGATAAAATAAACACGATCCTAAAAAATATCTATTACTTACAGTTTCATATCATCAACTCATGCCAAAAATACTATTTCTAAACGTTCGCATGAACCAACAAATAATCAAAAATTAAAAGATACCAGATTTCATGTCGACTCGATCCACCCTGCCGTACTTGCTGAACAAACGTTCCAACTCAGATTGACGAGTATCATACTCAAAATTTCCGACGAAAACGGGCCGCATAGCCATCCTTTTGAAAACTGCCTCCAGTGAAACCTAATCAAATCAAATAAAATCAAAACAATTACTCTATAAGTACAGACATTATTCCTTTTGCATTCTTGCCATTGAAACAGATATAGCAAAATAATTTAATACATACCTTCCCGTTTGATTTTTTGCCAATGCAGAAAACCCTAACACAAAATTGAGAAATTTCGTTGGGAAGAAAGATTATGGATTTTTATTTATATAGCGAAACTAAACCTTTGTTTTGACACTGCTTCTCCTTTTAGCGGTACGATTAGGATTTTATATTGCGTGGAGAGATCTATACCGTTCGATTCGATTCGATTCAAGGTTAACTTAAGTGAGACAATGTAGGCTGATCCGTAATGCAAAAAACGCTGTTCCTGCATGGGCCTGGATGACTTTTAATGGGCCTAATAAGCATGTAGATTGGGCCACTTGTAGAACGCATCTCAGCTCCGCACAAATCATTTCAGTTTCTTTATGGAATCAACTCGTTTTTTAGGCTTCTGTATGAAACTAGCCCAAATCAAATTTCTACGCAAGTTTGGTAACTGGTAATTGTAAAATATGCAAAAAAAATAACTTTTATTTTTTATTTTTGTTTTCCATAATGACATAACAAACCTAACAAATGTCAATTTTTCATAATTTTATTATATTGAAAATTTATAGATTTGGTATTGAATTTATTAGATATTTCATTTTGGTGTTTAAACTTTATTTTTTGTCAATACTTTCGAAAAGTGCTGAAATTATTAAATTTTACATACTTTTTTCGCTTTAAAACCTTAACAACCAATGAAATAAATCGGTGTGTCTATAACTATGACGTGGATTCTAAGTGAAATTATTAAAATGAGAGAGTAACGGAAGATGGGTAAAAGACCTAGTTAACCTTAATTAAAATTAAAAATCTACAAAAATCGGTCAACTTCAATTTTCAACATTTTAGTTTCTATTTATTCGTTTCTAAAAACGATGGAGGACCCAAAAATCGTTCCTTCAAAACAATCTACAAACCAACCCAATTAGGATACTATAGTACATATAAACATAAATTTCTTTCCTCTTTTTCAGTATGACATTTGTAAACAAATTATAAACAATAGTAAACATTAAAATAAAACACCTACAATAATAAATTAATTGTAAACAAAAGATAATCACTAAATAAAAATACTTATTAATTTGTTTTTCCATATAAACAACTTAACATGAAATCATTTATTTTATAATTAATTTTTAACTTTATCTAACATTTATATTAAAATGCTCTGCACATATTCATCAAACTTCAGAGTTCAAATTTTTTAGTTTGAATCATAATTTATATTAGTGATGTATGATAATGCGAATGTTCCTCTAAATGTAGTCATTTTTTAGTGGTGTGCAGTAGAGCAACATGTTCCTCTTTTATGATTTGATTACTCAAGTTCACCAAATTTCAGTTATAGTCAAAATTTTGAAGATGATGATGATAATATTGATATTATATTATTATAATTTAAAATCATAATCTTATAAGGATGCATAAAGCCAATGAATAGCTTTCACTCAAATGATGGATCATCTTTTTTTTTTTTCTTTTAAAAAGAAAAGAAAACTTAGAATATAATTAGATTCAACAATAGTATCAGTATAAATTTGAGCATCTAAACTACAGTTAATTAGACGATCTAACTTGAAAATATAATTAAGTTGGAAAATCCTAGTTAAGTCCAGCCAATATGTTGCAATAAAGAGCCATCCGTATTAAAGCTTAAACCAACCTAGAGGAGGCCACCAACTTAGATCAACCTTTTCAAGCAACTCTTACTCTTATTCAATTAAAAATGGTCAACCAATAGATAGAGCCACATGTTCTCTTACCATTATTACTACTGTAAATCTATCAAATAATATATTTACTTTAAATGGTTGGTTTTACAATGAATTGCGTACATAAATATAGAGTACATAAATATAGAGTGGGTTTTTGTTTAACATAGAAATATAGTTTTGTATTAGTTTTAATTTAAAGTAATTAACAGCAGAGTGCTTAGTAAACAATTAAAGCAAGTTAAAGGTGGCGTCTGACACTTGGAAACTTCCAGGAATGTTCTTTATGTTTAAACAAGTACAATTACTAAAATGTTACTCTATCGAGGCTCACTTTGTTTTTTTAATTTTAAAAAATATGGGTCAACCAAATAAATTGCAAAAATAAAATTAAAATACTTGTACTATATTCGTTTCTTTTTTTTTAGTGTATTTTATTTCATACAGTACAACTCACGGATTCTGGATGACAGTGAAAACATATTCTTCCCAAAGCCCAAACGAAGGGCTTTTGAGTAAATTGCAGTCCGCATTTTTCAAATATTTAACCATCATATGGGAATATTTAAATTCCAAAAATCCAGTATAAAATCATGAACACCATTACCATGCTTCTTCGAAAAAGCGGAGTCATACATACAGATCAAAAGTAAAAACTGACATGTCCATATCCAAAATCTTTAACTGATTTGGAAGAATTGAACTTTATTTTCCCGCAGAACTAAAGAATTTTCTTTGGGGTTTTGCTTTGTCTTCAAGCCAACTTTGTCGCCTAATACTACTAATTCTACTTCTTTTCAAAGAGGTTCACTTCTTTTCCTTTCCCTTTATTTCCTCTCATGGCACTGTGGGTATGTAATTTTGTTACTGCTTTGCATTTTTGTTTCATGGGCAAATCTTTTTGGTTTCTGTATGATTTTGCAGTTTCTCATTAGTTTAATTTATGGATACATTCTGATACTATATAATTTGAATTTTGTTTTTTCTTACTTACTCTGTGTACAGTGAGTGCTTGTTTGGTCTGGTTTTGTCCTTTTTTGGTTAGTTGGGGTTATTTTATGATAATTAATCCAATTTTAATCTTAGAGAGTGGGTTTTAAAGGCGATATGTCATCAGTAGTGGGTGGGTGAGCAAGTGCATATTTTGCGGTATGCGGTTATTTCCATTAACTTCTTCTCTCTGTGTCTCTCCTCCGCTAGTTATGGCATTAATTTTAGAAGTTGGGAAGAAACATAGAAAGTCTCAGGCTCATGAAATCTGCATTCATTATTTGTGTTGTGTAGTAAAAGACTGTTCTTTCTTGTTCGAAGTAATCAGTGTTGAGAGTAATTAGAAATGATAAAAGTCCAAACTTTCTGTTGGTGTTCCCTTTAATTAATTACATCCATATGTTGACTTTAAGTTCACCATTTTGTAGGGTCCAGAAGTAAATTGGAAAGATATTGACTAAACCTTAAGTTTGGAGTAGAATTTTGAACTCCAGTAGACTGCAATGGAGGATAAACCATTCCCCGGATGGTCATGGTCTGTTGAGCAGTGTGTGAAAGAGTACAATGTGAAGCCGGATAAGGGTTTAAGTTCATATGATGTGGAGAAGCGGCGTGAGAGGTATGGATGGAACGAACTTGCTAAAGAAAAGGGTAAGCCCTTATGGCGACTTGTATTGGAACAATTCGATGATATGCTTGTGAAAATTCTGTTGGTTGCTGCTTTTATATCTTTTATATTAGCTTATTTGCATGGAAGTGAATCTGAGGGGGATTCTGGTTTTGAGGCTTATGTGGAACCATTTGTCATAGTGTTGATTTTAGTTCTTAATGCTATTGTTGGGGTGTGGCAAGAGAGCAATGCTGAAAGGGCACTTGAAGCACTCAAGGAGATGCAATGTGAATTTTGTAAGGTTCTAAGAGATGGGTATTGGTTACCTGATTTGCCAGCAAGAGACCTTGTTCCGGGGGATATTGTGGAATTACGAGTTGGGAATAAAGTGCCTGCTGATATGAGAGTTGCTGCTCTAAAGACATCCACTTTGAGGGTTGAGCAGAGCTCATTGACTGGTGAGGCTATGCCTGTTTTGAAAAGCACTACTCCTATATTCTTGGATGACTGTGAATTGCAGGCCAAGGAAAATATGGTTTTTGCAGGTACAACTGTAGTGAATGGGAGCTGCATTTGTATTGTTACAAGTATTGGAATGACAACTGAGATTGGAAAGATACAGAAGCAAATACATGAAGCTTCTCTGGAAGAACATGATACACCTTTGAAGAAGAAGCTGGATGAATTTGGTGGCAGGCTTACAACTGCAATTGGGCTGGTTTGCCTTATTGTTTGGCTCATAAATTACCATAATTTCCTTTTATGGGATACTGTGGATGGATGGCCTGCAAATATTCGCTTTTCTTTTGAGAAATGCACTTACTATTTCAAAATTGCTGTTGCTCTCGCTGTAGCTGCAATTCCTGAAGGCCTTCCTGCTGTAATCACAACTTGTTTAGCTCTGGGCACCAGGAAAATGGCACAAAAGAATGCAATTGTTAGAAAACTTCCAAGCGTGGAGACCCTGGGATGTACAACTGTGATTTGTTCAGATAAAACTGGGACTTTGACTACAAACCAGATGTCTGTATCAGAATTCTTCACTTTGGGTGGGAAAACTACCACTTCCAGAAATTTCCAAGTTGAAGGGACGACTTATAATCCAAAGGATGGGGTAATAGTTGACTGGACTTGCTACAATATGGATGCAAATTTACAAGCTGTTGCAGAAATATGTGCTCTTTGTAATGATGCTGGTATATATTGTGATGGACGTTTGTTTCGAGCTACTGGCTTGCCCACTGAGGCAGCTCTCAAGGTTTTGGTGGAGAAGATGGGAGTCCCAGATGCCAAGGCAAGAAATAAAATTAGGGATGCTGAAATTGCTGCAAGCTATTTGATTGACCGCAGCGCATTAAAGTTAGGTACGCTTTAAGCAGAAACAGTACATTTAATTTTTGAGACCAGGAAGTTTTTTGGCTTTCCATCTCATTAACTTCTTCTAGTTGCAGGAAGTTGTGAATGGTGGTCACAGAGATCAAAAAGGGTTGCAACACTGGAGTTTGATCGCATTAGGAAGTCAATGAGTGTTATTGTTAGGGAGCCTGATGGGAGCAATCGGCTTCTTGTGAAGGTGATACTCATTGTGCTTTAATGAAATTAACTTTGTTTTAAGAAAAGAAAAAAGTAGACAAAGAAATTTGATCTATTATCTTCTTTCCTGTTTTGTCTGGAAACTTGAATTAGGCAATTAAACTCTAAACCTACTGTACTTTAGATGATGCTATGGCATATTATATCCCATTATTAATGCATGACGTGCCAGACATAATTCTGATCCAAATCTTACCAAGGTACAAAATGCAAAACGCAGTTCCTGTGATCGGTTTATTCTCATGGGAAAATAGTTGGATGATGGTAGAAGATATTATAATTCTTGTACCTTGCCAAGTTGATCAATAAAGCAATGCTTGGTTGACTTGTTATCTAGTGAAATTGACTTTAGAGGTGGTTTTTCTATTGTTGATTTTGTGTATTTCACTGCTGATATGTTGGTGCCACGGGTAATGTATTATTAGCTGCTTTTATCATAGTGAATCACTGATTTGGTGAATGCTGTCATGGTTCATAGCATTACTTACCGAATATTCGCTTCTGCAAATTCTTAGAGAGGATTAATGTGACTTTTGGGATCTGCAGGGAGCTGTTGAGAGCTTACTGGAGCGCAGTTCACATGTGCAGCTGGCAGATGGATCACTTGTTCCCATTGATGAAACTTGTAGGCAACTTTTGCATTCGAAACTCTTGGAGATGAGCTCCAAAGGATTGCGGTGCTTGGGATTGGCTTATAAGGATGAACTGGGAGAATTTTCAGACTACCATCCGGACAACCATCCTGCCCACAAGAAGTTGCTTGATCCAGCTTCCTACTCCCCCATTGAAAGTGATTTAGTTTTTGTAGGGGTTGTTGGTCTAAGGGTGAGTATACGTTTCCAAGTTTCTCATTCACATCAATTAACTAAACATCATGCTACTGTAAACTAAGCAAAGCTGGCTATGAGCAGGATCCCCCTCGTGATGAAGTTCATAAAGCAATTGAGGACTGCAGAGATGCCGGTATCAGAGTTATGGTGATAACTGGAGATAACAAATCTACAGCTGAAGCTATCTGTAAAGAAATCAAGTTATCTTACCAAGATGAAGATCTCAAAGGAAGAAGTTTTACTGGCAAAGAATTTATGGCTTTCTCGCATTCACAGCAAATGGAAATTTTGTCTAGGCCAGGAGGAAAGGTATTCTCGCGTGCTGAACCCACACATAAGCAGGAAATTGTACGGTTGCTGAAGGAGATGGGTGAAATTGTTGCAATGACTGGAGATGGTGTGAATGATGCCCCTGCTCTTAAACTTGCTGATATTGGAATTGCCATGGGAATAACAGGGACTGAGGTAGAATAACTAAACTTTTTTTTTTTTCTAAATTTAGTGAGGGGAGAAAATCCGTGCCCTTGCATGTGCTGCAAATGGCTTTTAGATGCAGAAAATCTTACACATTGAGAAGTTTAATGGAAATATCACAAATTTTGGCCAAAAGCATACTTATGACATGGCATCTACACAGTAAGCCTTACATGTTTTGTTTTGTAGGTGGCCAAGGAAGCTTCAGACATGGTCTTAGCTGATGATAATTTTAGTACCATTGTTGCAGCAGTTGCCGAGGGCCGCTCAATTTATAACAACATGAAAGCTTTCATTAGGTACATCAAGTTATTCCTTTCCTTTTCGTGAATATTATATATCCTTGTGAGCATTAACTCAAACAGAAGCCTTTTATGTTCCTTCATCTGCAGGTACATGATATCATCTAATGTGGGAGAGGTAATATCCATATTTTTGACTGCTGCCTTGGGTATACCAGAGTGCTTGATTCCTGTGCAGCTTTTATGGGTAAATTTGGTGACCGATGGCCCACCTGCAACAGCTCTCGGTTTTAACCCTGCTGACATTGACATAATGAAGAAACCTCCTCGAAAAAGCAACGATCCTCTGATAAATTCTTGGGTTCTCTTCCGCTATTTGGTACTGTTTAATTGAGTCCTGTGGAAAACATTCTGCTGGTTTATGTTTTTCCTCTGATTGTTTATATTTTTTTCACAATACAGGTTATCGGTTCTTACGTAGGCATAGCAACAGTTGGAATCTTCGTCTTGTGGTACACTCAAGCTTCTTTCCTGGGTATCAATCTGGTAAGCGATGGGCATACACTCATAGAACTATCTCAGCTTCGCAGTTGGGGAGAATGTCCAAAATGGTCAAATTTTGCTGCTACTCCCTACTCCATTTCTGGAGGACGCATGATAACATTTTCAAACCCTTGTGACTATTTCTCTGTGGGGAAAGTGAAGGCAATGACGCTTTCGCTCTCTGTACTGGTAGCTATCGAGATGTTCAATTCCCTGAATGCACTTTCTGAAGACAATAGCTTGGTTACTATGACACCTTTGACGAACCCTTGGCTTTTAGTTGCTATGTCTGTCTCATTTGGACTCCATTGCCTCATACTCTACGTTCCATTCCTGGCAAATGTATTTGGCATTGTCCCATTGAGCTCGAGTGAGTGGCTTCTAGTCATTTTGTTTTCAGCTCCTGTGATTCTCATTGATGAGATTCTTAAATACGTGGGAAGAAGAGGAAGGTACCGAAAAAAGGTGAAGATGGCATAAAGTTCACACTTACATATAGTATAATTTACTTATAAACGCTGTCATATCTTAGTTTCTGTTACTGTGGTGATCTTTGTGAATGTAAATATGGACAAGTCCATTTAGTGTTTGCTATTGGATCTTCTTTGTTGCTGATAAGACCAATAGTACGAATGCAAATGCCATACTTGTTTTCTTCTTCCTCCTCTTGTTTCTTTTTTTCCCCCTTTTTTGAAATACATATAAAGAATACTAGCTTCTAGATAATTTTCAGTAAATCTAAAATAAAAGCTGAGTCAAACCTGATGATGCTAAAGATCATCATTCAGTAATCTTTTCAGATACATTTCAATTCACTTTGATGGAATGGAATGTAACCTGAACACGTTTTTTTTTTACATAATCTTTGTACTAAAATACATTTGATTAAATCACATCTGGACTGTCAACAAAATTCTTCGAGTCCATATTCAAAAATATTTGAGTTTCGCTGCTTCATCTTAGCTGAAATTTCACTCAATAATGCATAAATTTCGTCGTACCTGGGGTGAGATGAATCATCCACAATGAACATGTGAATTTCACCTTCTCCTTCTATAAAACTATATCCTGCTGCTTTAGTAATCCGGCCACCCTTCATCAGCTTTCTAAGCTTTGCAACCCCATCCCATCTTCCTGCTGTCGCATAAATATTGGAAAGGATCACATAGTTACCAGGATTCCATGGCTCTAGTTTAAAGAGCGAATCTGCTGCTATTTCTGCTAGCTCAACATTTTTATGGAAACTGCAAGCACCTAGTATTGCTCCCCATATTACAGAATCTGGTTTCATTGGCATACTCTTTATGATATCATAAGCTTCCTGTAGTTCTCCAGCACGCCCTAATAGATCAACCATGCAACCATAATGCTGCAATTTTGGTGAAATCCTGAACTCCTTTTTCATTGTTTGAAAAAGTTGTCGGCCCTTTTCAACCATGCCTCCATGAGTGCATGCCAGGAGGAGTCCTACGAATGTTATGTCATCAGGTGCAATTCCTTCTCTCTGCAGTATTAGGGAATTCAAATAAATTTAAAACATGTTAGAACATTAAAAATTAGCTGCCAAGGATGTCATGAACTAAAATAAATGAAAGGACTAGCAAAGAACAAAGTTTTACCATCATTTGGTTATAAAGTTGCAAGGCATCCTCACTTCTTCCATGGATAGCCAAGCCCATGATCATTGTATTCCAAGAGCACAAATTTCTCTTCTTGCCAATAATCTCGTCAAACACATGGCTTGCCTTATCAATTTTACCGCACCTTGCATACATGTCCAATAAGGCATTACTTACATATATATTTCTCAAGAGCCCATTTTCTCTGGCATATAATTCAAGCCTCTCCCCTACTTCCAATGCCCCAAGATTAGCACATGCTGGAAGCACACTTGCAAGAGTTACTTGATTTGGCTTTAAGCCTTTCTCCTTCTCCATATCCAGAAACATTTCTAATGCCTTAGCGTACTGTCCATTATGCGAGTACCCAGATATAATTGCAGTCCATGAAACCACATTCCTACGAGGCATCCGTCTAAACATTTCTAACGCTTCCTCCATATTACCCCGCCTTGTATAACCTGCAATTAACGCATTCCAAGTGGGTATATCTTTAACAGACATTTCTTCGAACACTTGGCGTGCTGATCCTAACATGCCTAATTTAGCATACATATCAATTAAAGCTGTTAAGGCGAAGATATCAATCTCAAAACCAGATTTTAAAAAATGGGTGTGAAGGATTTGGCCATGGAAGCATGAGGAAAAGCTGGCAAAAGCAGCAAAGAGGAAAGTGAAGCTGTGTTCGTTTGGTAGGCAGTTCATGAAGCGCATTTGAGAGTAGAGAGAGAGGCATTGGTAAGGTTGATTTTGAAAAGAGTAGACTTGAATGAGCTTGTTGTAGAGAAAGACAGTTGGGCTGGGAATAAGGTTGAACAACTTGTGGGCGTAAGGTATGTTTGGGATTTTGAGGACGTCTTCTATGAGGGTTGTAGCGTGGTCTATGCCATTTCGAAGATTGTAGGCGTGGATTTGTTTTAATCGGTTCATTTCAGAGCCAACTCTAGTTCGCCAAAATTCAAATACAGTATTATAGATTATTTAATTTAGAATTTAAACTAGGAATTATCAGTTGTTTACCAAACGTCTGGTGCTGTTTAACAAGTAATAATAATAACACAAATGTCAAGATTATGATCAAAGAACGCAATTCTAACATGAAAAGAATACACTATAATCCAATTGTAACTAACTAGTTAGATAACCAAGCGGCTCAAGACCAAATAAAAGAACCTAAACCATAGTTCTCTGAGGTTGAGTCGCCCAATTTTCAAAACCCAAGTGGTTTTGGTGTTTCTGTGTTCCATCAAAAATTGGCTGCAGGATTCATGGGGGAATTGTGCTGTTCAATTATCATTTTGTCTTTTGAAGGCTGACGAGGTAAGACGCCTCGCGAATCTACTTGGAAATCCGTATCTTGGAGCCTCTGAGGCTGCTTTAGATGCACTAGTGACTCTAATAGAAGCTGAAACTCTTCAAAATGGCTGCAAGGTGCTTGATGAAGCAAATGTCATACCGTGGATAATAAGATTTATAAGTTCTTCTTCTCCCACAAGTGGCCATGCCTAAAGAACAAGGAAGCTCGGAAATACCTATGGAAGTACATGAAGTATAATCTAAAGAAGATTCTGAAGAGAAATGATCAGTTCATTACACTGCTTTCACGATTGAAGAACTTTATTTTCCAGCATTTTAATTTTCATGCTGAACAAATAGGTTGTTTATCAAGTCATAATAACGTACCAAGTCATAATACCATATCCATATGCCTTCAAATTCAGTCAAGTCAGGAATTTTGACTTCATTGCAAAATATTGTTCTTGGTTTAGTCTTACAGACAAAAAAGAACACAAATGTCAAGATTATGACCAAAGAATGCAATTCTAACATGAAAAGAATATATACTCCAAGTGTAACTAACTAGTCAGACAATGGTGACTTTCCGCGATTTGTTCTTCCCCCTACAAACAAATGAATAGCATATTGGACTTCAACTGTACATAGAATTTCCTAGTGGCATTTAATATCAGCCAATCCAGAACTCCTCTCTTGCAACAGTTCTCTGAACAAAGCAGGGGTAGAAAATGCTTTGACCCCAGTGATTCCGCAGTTCAACTTTTTCCAGCAAAAGAGAGAGAATATGCAAATATTGCACATTTGCCCTTAGTTATGAATGTCTAATCTCATGCTTGTTCATAAAAATCTTACACTTGGTTGACCATTACCGCATACCAAATGCATTCATATGAGAATAATGCAGAGTCGGTACCTTATTGCTGTGAGTGAACCCACCGAATGATGTTGAACTGATTATCACCTTTTAGATAACCAAGTTGCTCAAGACCAAATAAAAGAACTGAAGCCATTGCATTTCTTTAGAAGTATGAAGACTGATCATGAAGAACATTCAAGTGAGCAAGTATTCGGGCTGACAAAGACTTCATACTACCATTTCCCCTTTGTGTTAGGTCAACTAACAGCATTTGAGCAGAGGACCCATACGTCACTTTATACTCTTGCAGTCGGAATATCCTCTCCAAAGCATTTAGCGCTTTCTCCTGCAATGTGGGAGAAGAAGAACTGAGAAATCTTATTATCAATGGTATGGCATTTGCTTCAGCGAGCACCTTGCAGCCACTTTGAAGTTTTTCAGCTTCAATTAGAGTCAGCAGTGCATCTAAAGCAGCCTCAGAGGCTCTAGGATCTGGATCTTCAAGAAGCTTCACAAGGGGTCTTACCGCATCAGCCTCCAAAAGACAAAATGATGACTGAACAGTACAAATTCCCCCATGAATCCTGCAGCCGGTTTCAGGTGGAACAGAGAAACACCAAAACCCCTTGGGTTTTGTAATTGGGCTACTCAACTTCAGAGAACTTTTTGAAAGATGAGCAAGAGAGACAGCGGCATTTTTCTTTGTTAATGAGGTACCATAGTCCAACAACTGGACTAATATAGGAATGATGCCAGCTTCTGCAGCTTTCTTTTGCCATTCCAAGTTTGATGGAACTGTGAAACGACACAAGGCCCCAACGGAATTTTCGACTAATTGGTTTTCATGAGATTCGTTCTGCCTGCTAGTTGGAAGAAATTTAACAATTATTGGAAGTGCCCCTGCATCTAGAAGCCACTGGTTAATCTGGAGATTTTGTGGGAGGTAAGCAATAATGCCCATTGCAGAAACAATCTCTTCCATGTCATCAGAAGATTGGATGATTTGGAGCAAGGTCTTGATGCAATTCTGCTGCACATGCTCCAGGATGATTGCTTCATTGCCATCTTCTACCAAGCAACAGAAAAGCCTTACAGCATTTGCTCGCACATCTTGATTCTCATGTCCACACAACTGAACCAAAACTTGCACAGCTGAGCACTGAGCACAATTAACCAAGATAGTGTCATGATGATGTCCAATAAAAAATGGTTTATGCAGAAAATTCAATAACCAAGACAAAAAAAAAGTGCAGGATCAAGAAAGCTGTGTGACTAGGAAAACAAGATCTACAATTCCCTAAAATAAGAAGCAGTGATGAAAATAAAATACTTCATGGATTAGCATCAGGGTTGAGAAGTAGAGAAGTAATTTGTCTTATATTACAGCAAATGATTTGCTTGGTCTTGTAATGGCAGCCTTACCCAAACTTTTACTACTAGTAGTTGAATGACTTTTTACAATTGAAATCCTTGAATGGTTAATCCTTGATAAACCTGAAGTCAGATCATACTACGTGACCGACTCACACTGATCCCTCCAGTCAAGTTTTATGAGATTTACCCAATTCCTAACTGTTTCCCTACTGATAGTAACTATATTGCGCTTTAAGATATTTCACATTAGACTACATCTCAAGGAAAATATTTCTTTTTCGCAACTATAGAATGTTCCTACTGCATGCATTATCACATATGTAACCTTTGTATTAATGGCATATATGTAAGTTATCAGTTCAGGGGAACAGCATTTGGTTAAATTCCTATGCAAATGGATCATAACATATGCAAACTATTCCATACCTCAGTCAATTTAGTCTTGATATTTGATTCTGAGGGGGATTGACATAATGCATAGAAGATCCTTAGAACATTTTGCTGCACCTCAGGCCCCGCCAAATTTATCAAAGAGAAGAGCATCAAAACATCATCATCAGATTCTAATAATGAAATTGGTGCTGAGCTGGATCCTTGGGACACTGTTGATTCAGCCAGGTGCAAAATCGTGGCTGCCACTTGTTCACGCAGACCTGAAGATGATGAAATGTGCCGGAAAAGAAGGTCAAGTAATGGGCGTACTGCACCTTGTCTGATTATCTGCAGGCCATTTGCTGGTAAACTTGAAATGTTCCGAAGAGCCTTGATGGCCAACTTTTTCATCTCTAAATTATAATCTGAAACTACCTGGAGGAGTGGATCCAGCACACCTCCTTCGAATAAACATGCTTTATTGTGGTCAGTTAATTCCATATCTGCTAAAGTTGATGCCATGATCATTTTCATATCTTCTGGCCCTACAAATACAAATAAGAAGTCCTTTTAGAAATATAAATATGCCTACAGAAAAATTATAAACTTAACATATAACATGGATCCATTTACAAGTGGTTGGTAGAACCAATTTATACCCAGGGTGCTAACTGAAGAGATCTATAGAATGTCATGGTACCTTGTTTCATACTTCTATGACATCTAGAATTTATCAATAGACCAATAAAATGCATTATCTTTGTGAGCTGCATATCTTACCATAATTAATTAGGATTGATTAGGTTAATTATGTCACCAGGCAATGATGCGTAGTTTACTAGGGATTGAAAAAACTATATCAGAAGTACCATCTTCCACCAGAAAAAAGAAAATCATAAAAGGACAAGTAGAAACAAACTACATCAGAATAACTTGTAAATGAAAATAAAAAATATTTTGTCACAAGCTAGAAAATCACCTGCAGACAAATAGTGCAGTAAATGTTTGAAGTAATTTGCCTTTGCCATTTGTACGACATTCTCAGCAGAGAAGGAGAGATTCTCCAGTAGTTGTTTGGCATCTGTAGAAGCTTGACAGTCATCACTACTGGACATAGTCACCAACAGCAGAATGCATCCATGAGCCTTACCAATACAGTCCCTTACAAGAGAGCTTTTTGATAATTCAAGCAGTAATGCCACTGCTAACTTCCTCTCTGCAATTCGACGACCAAGAGATCGAACTATATGTTCAATTGCGTTGTTGACATTTGCGATTCTTTCCTGCAAAATTATTAGGGGAAGATTAAAATTGAAAATACAGTATCTAGCTTGCACAGATTTGTTATTGAATGGAAAACAGGATTATGCAGTAGTAGTACAAGTGTATGACAGAATACGATGGATAACTACACGAATATATTCTTGAATTTAATTCAAAAATAATAATAATATGGTAATTTGCTGCTTCATATGATGTCCATTTAAAGAAAATAAACCAAGTACTACTGTTGATAGAAGGATAAAACATTAGCAGCCCTTTACATGAAGAGTTTCACTAAACTACTTGTTGAAAGTTCTTAGCCTCTGTGTGTATGTGAACACAATGACACAGTCTAAATAAAGCCTTAAGGAAATATACTTTTATTACTAAAATCCAATTGATATAGCTGAAAACTAGCAAAATGAAGCTGAAGTTGAAAACATTAGGAAAAGAAGTAAAGAGAGAAATCCTAGCTTCCCCATGATTCCCAGCAATTTACCATGCTTTGTTAGAGAAAAGAAAATAAAAAATAGAATGAACCAAGGTATATAGAGGAAAAGTTAAGAGCACCTTTGCATGATCACTATCTTTGGCCAAAATGCCAAGGATGACAAGAGCATGATTCCTTATATCTCGATTTTTTGCACAGAGAAGTTGAATAAGGTTTGGTATGTAATTCTCCAGTATCACCCATTCTCGATGCTGATCTCGTTGTTCACAAAGATCCTTTAACAACTCAAGGCAACAAATCACTTCTTCCTCTTCTTCGGACATGAGTTTTGACTTCATGGAAGCAATCATAATCATTGTGTTCCTATCCTTCCATTCTTCTATTGATTGTCTCAAAGTTTTATTGGGTCGTAGAATGGATGTATTTAGAGGAGTCATAGTCAAAGGACACATTGTGTTCCCATCCGCAAGCCATTTTTCTATCGCACTTCGCTCAAATGTTTGTCCTGAAGAGGTTTCCACAGGGTCCTCCATAACATCCTGAGTAATTGGGCAATAAAATGAACGGAGAGGTTCCAATGGTTGACTACCCAAAGACTTCCGTTTCGTGAAATACTTCATCTCCTTCTCCTGAGGAGAGGAGGCTGCATCAGCCCTTTCTAGCAAAGCAATTATCTGACCCATTTGAATAGCTTCAGCTTGGTTCTTCCTTAGCTGGACATTTTCAATCTCACACTTGAATTCTTCAAATTCTTTCTTTAATGTAGCCCCTTCAGTTGATATACCAACTGCCTCAGCTATGCGAGCCAGTAAGTTATTTACATAAGAGCGATCAACGTTTCTCTCCTGTATTCCAAACTCAATTTTTTCCAATATCTCTTCCTCCGCTGCAGCTGCCTTGAACTCAGCTCTCTGCATACTATCTCGGAGGTTAGAAATCTCTTCAACTATGCTAGATGAAAGATCTAGGGAAGCCAAAGGAAGGAGATCTAAAGCCCTGCAGATTTCCTTAGTTGTGTCTTCTAGGTGCTTAACTATAGTCCTACAATTCATTAGGAGATATACTTTATTTCTCTTAGTGCATTCCACAGTTAGCTGCTTAGCAGCTTTCACTTCTCGATTGAGAATCTCAATTGCATTGTTTAAACTCCCATAATGACTTGTGTCTTTTTTATTCAACTCCTTAAGTATAGGTACAATCCTTTCCAAGTTAATGGCAAGTTCTTTAAAACTCTCCTTTTTAATGAGTACATTATTGGCAGCGTACGAGATCTCGACCATACCCTCTACAATTTGGGTAAGGAATTCTGATGCCGGAACAGATGAGCCACCAGCAATTACATCTAGTGCCATCTTATACCTACAAACAAAAGCTAAAAAGCAAAACCCTCTGGATCCACGTGGGACAAACACGGTTGTTGAACAACCGTCTCTATTCTTTGATATAGGTTAAGTTTCATGGCAACGCCAGTCTCTCTAGATTTACTCCACAAAAGCCTACAAGCATTTCCAGTTTTAAATAAGCTTCTGAGTATAGTATCTACATAAAACTTTTAAATACCAAATTGATAGCAGAATCGACATTAAGAGTCACAGGACCAATATGGTAAGCATAAAAGATAAAGGAGCCCCATTTAATTGATATATATATATGCATTCCAGTAAAGATGAAAAAAAAAATACAAAAATCACACATTAAAGTTCTGTTTGATATCCCAAATATTGGGAAGAATGAATTAGAGATTCAAGAGGTTGCTAATTTCAGTTCTACAACCAGAAATCTAAGAAATCCTTACATGATTACAGCTCCTTTGCCTAACTTTTATTAGCCACAAACAAGAATTAACAGAGTTTATTATCACCTAAATAAAGCCAAGGGCAGTTATCTCAATCAAAATTCAATGGAAAGAAATGAAGATAAATCTCAGTATTGGCTTCTGACCTCAAGTTTAAAGCTCGAAATGCAATTCAGAAGACATATTACGCAAAAATATTAAATCAACAAAAAACGAAGTTAAGCAAAGACCAGAGAAAAAATAGTCAAAAGCTACTCAAAAGGTTGAATTACAGTAAACCCATGCCGACCTGATGCGAGATTAACTGGAAGCGAAATTGCATAGCAGCACTGGTTGGTCGCGGAGATTTTTCCAGGATTTTGCGGGATAATGTATGATCAAACGGCCTAGCAATCCAAAAGGAAGACAGAAAACTCAACGAAGGAGACCAGCAATTACGTTATTAGTATATATATAAAAATCATAAATAATAAGGTATTCTGTAATTTGTCCCTCTCCTTTCCTTTATACATCTCCATTCTAAATTAATACCAAGACTTTTACTTTTTTTATTTTTATTGACAATTGACATTGCTCTTTTACTTTGACTTTCCATCTATATTTTTGTTCCCTCTTCCTGCAAATTAAGCACTGTAATTTTCCGCAGATAGCAAAAAAAAAAAAAAAAAAATACAGTAATTTAATTTCTGACAAAAAAATTCAATTAATATACAAATACAAAAATAAAAGTGCAATTTTTTTTTGAAATATGTTAATTTAATTTTTAGTTAAATTAAAAATAAGTTAAATATCAATTTGACTTGTATGTAATAATAACATTTTGCTATAAAAGTAGTGATAAAAGTTGTAAAAACTTTACAAATAAGTTAAAAGAATAATTTTTGGGGCAAAACTAAATGTTGCTAAATTTTTTTTTGTAAATTTTGTGAAATGCTAAAAGTTGAAATGTAAAAATTAACCTAATTAGGGAGTAACAAATGGCTAATTAGCACAACCATGCAATGATGTGGTCCGGGGGACGCCACCGTGCAGGCGCCAGCCGTGAGGAGGTACCACAGCATATATGAACGCGCATTAACCATCTCTTTCATCTCCTAAATGTTGTTGACGTCTTCAAGTTTAAGAACTTAACTTTGTTTTCAAAGTTAAACGAAACATGAGCATGACATTTGTTTTCAAAGCATATATCATTATTTAAATAAATAAAAAAGTGTATTAGAGGGACCAAGGAGGATACTATAGGATGTGTAATATTAATAGATGACCATGTCAAGCCAAAGTTAAGTTCTTAAACTTGAAGACGTCAAATTACTAACATTAAATAATATAAAGGGTAATTACTATTGAGTCTGAGGTTTGGCCTAATAGAGTCCCTCTAAAATTGTATCAAATAGCCCCATCAAACCTGTGGGACCCACTTACTATAAATATGAAAAATGACAACATTAAGATTTGAACCAGGAAGATTGCATACATGTTAACCAATTGCACCAAACACTTTTATTGTATTAACGTGATGTGATAAAATTTTATTGTGTAAAGCACAACCATTCACCTTTTATGACTATAACAATTATTTATTCTTTCAATTAAGATTTTATTAAATAATTACATATTTATTTTTTTATCATCCTAGACAAGTCTGAAGGTTAGA